>JARQOC010000005.1:322935122-323077821 GCA_033576535.1 Allobates femoralis | reverse complement strand
TGCAAAACTCAACAATCGGGGATCCGATAGTAATGGGGTACATGATCCTTTGAACTCCCTGGGGCCTGTGGTCCAGCAGTGTCCCTCTTTTGTGCATCTTTTAGACATTCCAAAATCAACCAAAATTTTTGCACACCTTTAAAAGTAGACACTGTTGAACAAGGTCAAATGGAGTCTGGTGTAACTCTGCTCCCTCATTAGTGAATGGAACATCAGGGGTTTCACCTGAATCATGTTTTTGAGATGTCTAAAAACCAAATATAAGTGCTCAGCATATAAAAGGATAAATGTAACGATCCAAAATTTTCTTACCCAAATTGCCACCAATGGGGTTCAACTCAACCCCAAACAAAAAATTCTCACTCGGGCCCATCCACGTTACTAAGCCCCAAAGCTCCAGAAAACACTATGGCTCCTTGCCCCAACAAAAAGTTAGCCAGCCAAGCTGCATTTTCGAAATTCAAATGCCCCCTCCCTTTTGAGCCCATAATATCACAATTAACGTCTACATTTTGACATTGTTTAGGAGGAAGCCGTTTAATATATGGTGTTTTCTCCAGAACAGGACGGGGAACAGTGTACAACACTACAAGAACTGGACACTACAAGGGTAATTACAAAATTCTGCAATTTTAACTCATATTACCCCAAAGGGGTTTTCCCAAAGGGGAAAAGGTCACTACACACAAATGGACCCCAAAGGGGGTTTTATTTCAAAATTTTCACTTGGGGGGTTTCTGCTTTTTGGATTTAAGGGGCTGTCAAAAGTCCACAAATTTTTTTAAAAAAAATGGGTTTTTTAAAAAATCAAAGGGTTCCCCCAACCCTGCGGTGCATCAAACATACATACATCACATGTGCGGCTGCCATATTCAAGAAATTATAGAAAAAATTTTTGGGAACCCTTTTTTTTTTACCAAATTCTCTTGTCAAAATTAAACCTTTGGGGGTTAAAACAACTTTTATTAAAAAGTAAATTTTTTCTTCTAATATAAACAGTTTGGACACCCTTTGGTGTAAATATGTCACTATCCCCCTAATAATTCATAGGGTAACACTTGTAAAAAGGGTCACTTATGGGGGGATTTCTGCTACCGTACCTCGGGGGGCTCTCCAATGCAAAGACACCTCCAAACCATTCCATTAAATCTGAACTCCAACATTCCTTTTTCCCTTTGACTTTACACTGTCCTAAAAAATATTTTCAAAAAAGGGGTAGGGTCTACTCAAAGAAATTGCACAACATATTTAAGCTCCAATTACCTCGGAAAATATAAAATTTGGGTCAAAAACATTTTTTTTGGAAAAATGTATTTTTTTTCACATTTCAATTTTCAAATTTCTGTACCACCTGGGGTTCAAAGTGCTGACCACCATTCACACACACTTTCCCCCAAAAACGACCCCCCCGCATCTTATACCTGTCCCTGACCCCTCTTACATTTCAAACCCATCCCTTTTGCAAAAAAAAATAAATTTTTGTAAAGTAAAAAAGTTTATATTCCCCTTCCGTCTTGTTTAGTTCTCTTTTTTCTGAATAACTAAAAAGGTGTGCCTGTCTGCTCCCCTTGTAATTATGCAGCCCCTCTCAGGTTGCTGCAGTGCTGAGACCCTAGCCCGTCATGAAAGGGGCGGCCGGGCTCTCACACTGCACATGCTGAAGGGGCGTGCAAAATTTACAAGGGAGCAGCACACAGGCCCCGCCTTTTAGACTTATTCAAAACAGAGAACTCACACAGGACAAGGTGATTATAACCTCTTCTCTACTTTACAAAATTTATTTTTTTCTGCAAAAGGGGTGGCTAAAATAATAAAGGGGTGCAGGGCAGGTAGAAAGATGTGGGGGGCATTTATGAGGTCAGGGTTTCCCTTTAAAAAATCCCATTATACTGCAAGATTTTAGAGGGGGGGGGAAAAATAAAAAAAAACATGATCAACGAACAATGGGGGGGAAAGGTATTAAATAACCACAAGCACTTATCTTTTAATCTTTCCTTTCCAAATCCCTGCTCATTACATAATGGCCACCCCAAAAAGCAATTAATAAGAAATCCCCCAAAATTCAAGAACGGGGGGAAAAATTTTGACTATATAACAAAATGGGCCATCAATATTTCCCCAAACCCAATCATTTCCCTTTTTCCTTCAATTATAAATGGGGGCTAATAGCAATCATGGATCAACAAAATCCATAAAAGTTTTAGGGATGGCCCCGGGGAGGAATGCAGCTTTTTGGGCGCATTTTTTCTTCTAGAAAGGTAAAGGGAAAAAAAGAACTATAGGCCAAAGGGTCCTCTCGTCACCCACCCATATAAAGGGATTTAAAAGTTTCCAACTATTCGGCGCAGCTCTTGTTTTGTTCACACATTGATATAATCAGTTTTTTTTTTTTCAGGCAAAACTGATCTCGGGGAAAAGAAATTCTCTTTTTTGTCTTTTCTTTTTTTTTGCTGAAATTTTGTAATTTATCTACATACATTTTATAAATTTTTTTTTTTTTAAAAAAAAAACAAACTTTGTTTCATTTTGGTAGGTTTTTTCACTTTCTCATTGCTTTCTACCTGTGAAAAAAAAATAAAAAATTTTCATGTTAAAAAATTAAAAAAAAAGCTTTTTTCCAATTTAGTCAAAAAAAATAAATCTTATCCTTTTGAGGGTACAGTAAAAAGCAGTTTTTGTACCCTAAAAAACAAGTCAAAAAGAAAGCTTGAAACACAATGTTGAACAAAACCCCCTAATGTCAAAGCACTCCCTTGGGGGTTTTGGGGGAAAAAAAAATCGGGTCTCTGTTTTCCCTTTTACATCATTTTTGTCTTTACCCAGAATTAGTTTTCACCCACATTCCATTTTTTAGGGAAATCAAGCCTGGGTAGAATCCTTTCCTTTTTGCAAACCCATCCCAGTCCGGGGGTTTTGCATTCTTTGAGGGGAAAGTATTTAAATTTTTTAGATAAACGGACGAAAGGTGACAATTTTTGGGGCAACGGGAAAAAAATTTAAAAGTGGGTGAAATTGATCCTCAAAATTTTACGGTAGCTGAATAAAAAAAGCTGATTTTTTCCAAGATTTTCCCCCAAAATAGAAAAAAAATGGAAAAAAAAGATTTAAAAGGGGCGGGAAGGCTTGGCTCAGTGGTTGCACTGCAGACTTCCACGGGGGTCCGGGGTTTTGATTTCCATCAAGGAAAAACTTCTGCAAGGATTTGGGTATTCCCCCTGTGTTTGCATGGGTTTTTTTGGGGCACTTGGGTTTTTCCTCCCTTTTTCCCCCAAAGACATCGGTATATACTTTTTTAAAAAGCCGACCCGTGTAAAAGCCCCCCTTTTGCCCCCAAAAAAAGGGGGGAAAACTTATTGACTCGGGGATAAGCCGGGTTTGGACCCCCAGCACGGGTATGGGGGCCCCCCCCCCCAGGGGAAATACAGCAGGCCCCAAGGGGGGTATCGGGCGGGCCCCCCAGCAGGGGTATACAGAGGCCCCAGCGGGGGGTAACAGAGGCCCCATTTGGGGGGGTATACAGCGGGCCCCAGCGTGGGGTATCGCGGCCCCAGCGGGGGGGTATATAGAAAGGCCCCAGCAGTGGGGTATACAGCGGCCCCAGCAGGGGGAAAAACCAGCGGCCCCAGCATGGATTTATACAGCAGGCCCCCGCCTGGGGAAAACGGGCGGCCCCAGCACTGGGGAATACACAGCCCAGCGGGGGGGTATACAGCAGGGCCCCCCAGAGGGGGTATACAGCAGGCCCCGCGGGGGGGTATACAGGGGGCCCCCCCCCAGCGGGGGGGGTAAAAAGCCCCCCCCACAGGGGGGTTTATAAGCAGGCCCCACAGTGGGGTAAACGGGGGGGGCCCCCAAAAGGGGGGTTTACAGCAGGCCCAGCAGTAAATTTACGCGGGCCCCCCAGCGTGGGGAATGCAGGCCCCAGCAGGGAGTATACGCAGCCCCACTGGAGTATACAGAAAGGCCCCCCCGCAGTGGGGTATACAGCAGGCCCCGGGGGAAAATACAGCAGGCCCCCGGGGGGAAAAAGGGGGGGCCCCCGGGGGGGTTTTGTAAGGGGCCCCCCCCATGGTGTAAACAGGCCCCCATGGTGTAAGCGGGCCCCCCGGGGGTAACAGGGGGCCCCGGGGGGGTATACGAGCCCCCGGGGGTGTAAGCACCCCCAGGGGTGTAAGAAAGGCCCCCAGGGGTATACGGGGGGGCCCCCCGGGGGGGTGTAAGCAGGCCCCCGGGGGTATATACAGCAGGCCCCCAGGATACGGGGGGGCCCCCCCGGGGGTATATCCCAAAGCACCCCCGGGGGGGTATATACAGAAGCCCCAGGGCCTCGCCCCCCCCATATTGAAAGGGAAGCCTCCATTTTTTCCCAGCCCCCCCCCGCTGCAAAACCCCCCCATCCAGGGTTTTCTTCCCCGAAGGCCTGCAGTCCTCCTCGGGCGCTGTCCCCCCCGTCTCTTTGTGCCCCGGGGGGTCGCATCGAATGAGTCGGGGGCCCCGGGGGCACGGAGACCGGGAACACAGCCCGCGATATGACGAAAAGGGCCCCGGTAAAAAGACCCGGGAAAGGGAAGATTATGCAGCGGGGGGGCTCTGCAATGTGGGGGATCTAAAATGCGTGTGGGCTAGTCCCCCTGGGGGCTGCCTGTATACACTGGGGGTGTGTATACACGGGGCTCCCCCTTTTACATGGGGCTTATGCAGGGGTCCCCCTGCCGCGGGGATAGGGGGGGGGGGCCGTGCATATTTAATGAGCCCCCCACGAGAGGGGGTGTGTACAACCTCCCCCCCCGCCCCTCCAGCCTCCCCCCGCACCCCCACCCATAGGGGGGTTTCCGTTTTCCCCCTGTTTTAAGCCGAGGGGGGGACTTTTTCACCCCCAAATTTTTTTGGGGTGAAAAAATCGGCTTAAAACGAGTAAAAACGGTACGATGGGGGTTTTAGATTGTGGGGCCCAAAAAGGGGAAAAGTGTTGCAAAAAAGTATGAAACACTATGGAATTAAAGCACTATACAACCTGGGGGCAAAAAAATTTTGGGAAATTTACCGGCTCAGAAAGGGTGTTCATTCAGTCGTTTAAAAAGTTGTAAAAAAAAAACAGATCACAGACGGCACAAAATAAAATCAGTCTTTTTTTAAAAACAACTTTTTGGCTTTAAAAAAAACAAAAAAAAAAAATAAAAAATGTGGGATCAGTAAACCCACCTTTTTTTCAGACAAAGCAGAGGGAACAATTAAAGGGAAAACTAATTTTAAAGGGGAAAAAAATTTTGGGGAACATTTGTAAATTTTTTATTCCCCAAAAATGATGGGGGGTTTAAAACCCGGGGTATCGGCGTCCAACTACAAACCCAACCCACAAAAAAATCACGGGGGTCGCAGTTGGCCCCATATCGTTTTTCCGAAAAACGGTTTGACGTACAACCGATGTAAGTTGGGCCCCCAAAAATAAAGGGGGTTTTAAAAGCAACATCAAGCCCCATATCGCAGGGGCCTTTTTACAGCATCCCAGCGTGGACACCCCCAAATACGATGGTCGCTGACTTTACCCAAATTTTAAATCCCATGTTTTTAAAAGGGCTTTTGGGGGGTTTTTGGGGGGGTACACATCCGTTGGGGGGCGTTGCATCCCGAATCGCGGTGTGTAAAACCCGCCATAATGCAGGGAAAACGTGCACTAAATGCGCCTCCCCCCGCTTCGTTGGGCCCCCCGGGATATCCCGCGATATGGGGCGTGAAAACCCCACCATAACCCTGCATCAAACAAATCTGCTCGTTAGCCCCTTTTTTCAAAGGGAGTGATCCCCCCTTGGGGAGAGCTTTTGCCCCAATGAACTGACTAATAAAGGCTCCAAGATGAGAGATGAAATTTTAAAACAAAGGGGGGGTTTAAAAATTTTTTTTTAAAAGGGGGTAAATAAACACACAATGTTGAAAAAATTTTTGGGGTTGTTCACAGTAAATTTGTCAAAAAACCGGGTTTTCAAATACAAAAAAAAAGGGGGTGGTTTTTTTAAAGGTAAAATACTGGAGCCCAAAAAAAAGACATCAAAGTGTCAAGACCGGAAATTTAAAAGCAATATGTTCCAAAAAGGGGGAAAAATGCACAAAAAAACAAATGAGGAACGAATGGGGGAAACGAGTCAAGTCTTGACCGAAAAAAAAGGGGGCATGCGACGGTCGAATCGCTGTAAATGTCGCTTTTACGCCACGGATTTTTTTTCTCGAGCGAAAAAAAGTGAGCAGGAGCGACATTGAACGTGCCCCCAAAAGCGATGCAACCACGACAGTCGCAAATTCCCCGATCGCGGTTTCACTCCCAAATTTAAAAAACCTGTCGCTAAATCGCTCATAGACCTTGTGCATGGGCTCGTGTGCCCACTAAACTCGCAATTTTTTTCTATTTTGACATCGTACAAGCGACTAAATAAAATCGCTCGAAAGAGGCGACATCACCGCATCGGGGGCCCATTTTAACGCGTGTGACATTTACCTGGTAATTCCACATCGCCCCAGGGCGATTAATAATTTTAAAGATGAGCGATTTCGGGGGCGACATTGACACGTGTGACAGGCCCCCTTTAAAAAAAACCGCCAAAAGGAAAGGGGTTTTACATACAGAAAAGCTAAACAAAACCCATTATTAACACTGAAACAGAAAAACAAGATTACAAGGGTTTAAGGAAAACAATCGGGACGGGGGGATAAAGTCAATTCATGAAAATCGCAAATCGCATTGGCAAGGGAGATGGGGAACTTTTTTTTGGGGTGCCTTTCCAATAAATTTTTTAAAAAAGGGAATTCATAAGAGAAAAAAAAATTTTTCCCGCAGTAAATTAAAGATTTTGGGACGCATGTCAGGAAAAGGCACTGGGGGATGCCACTCATTACATCTTAAAAAAAAACCCCAAGAAAAATTGAAAATTTTGGGGGGGAGAAGGCCCTGCACTTTTTTTTAAATCGAAAAAAAACTAATGGGAATGCTCAAAAGCGTTCGGCTTGCCCCGTTCCCCTACCCTATTTTATATACCACATTTATTATTGCTTTTAAATTTTATTTTTGAACAGTTTTCTTATCCCATCAAAAAAAAGGGGATTTTGGGGATAAATAAAATCTTTTTCAATATAATGCACCCCCCCCCATAGAGAAAAAACTTAAAACTTCCTTGAAAAAGAACATAATCTGTCCGGCCTGAAAATGTAAAATCTCCCCCCCTTGAAAATCTTTGGGGGAATTGAAAAAAAGGTCAATAAACGGGGCTCCAACCGAAAAGCAAATCTAAAAACAGCAATAAAGGAAAAATTTGGAGCCAGTTTGGGATGAAGAGTACTTTTTGTCACTCATTAAATCCATGCCTCAGAACTGAAATTTTTTTATTAACCAGGGCGGGTGCATCCAAAAATTTTTTTAATGTATTGGAGTTTTTTTTTTGTGTGTTTTTTTTTTATGTTTTCCCTAATTTTTTCTTCTGCTTGGTCTAAAAAAAAAAATTTTCCCCCCTTTCTGATACCACATTTTTATTACTTGATCGTTAGGGGTTTTTTAAAGCCAAAAATTCCCCCTTTGAAAGACTTTAGGGTTTTTTGCCATGTCTTGACGCTTTTTTTCTACAAAAATTTTTAAAAAACTGATGAACATCCCCCGACCAGGTGTTTCCCCAAAAAGAATAAATTATTATTTTATTTTATTTTATTTTTTTTTATATCCTTCATGAATGTTTTAAAAAAGCCCCTCCCATAATAAAAACAATTAAAAAGTATATTAACATCTGCAATACAAAATAAAATAGTAACTGCAATATAGTTTGATAAGTGATTTTTTTTTAACTGCCCCAAATTTTCACAGGTCTAGGGTTTTTCCCTTTTTATTTAAACAGGAATATTTAGCCCATACAATATAATGAAATGAAAAAAATGGAGCAGCAGCTGGCAGTTTTAAAAAATCAAATTTAAAGGGGACCCAGCTGACTTTTTATGATAAAACCCGGGGTAATGAAAAAGGTCTGAAAAACACATCTTCCAAAAAAGATGCATCAGTGGGGAAAATGTGAAAAATCTTAAAAAAAAAAAAAAAAAAACCCCCCGATTGATATCCTTGAGAATTTTAAAAGGGGGAACCCCAAACCCCCCCCAATGACCCCCCCCACTATTAATACATCCCAAACACAGCACATACATTTTGCTGCACGATTTTTTTTAAAAAAAACGGGGTTTTTTAAACTAAAGATTTAAAGTTTTTAAAGTTTAAACCGAAACGAAAGGTTGGGGGGGTCTTATCTGTAAAAACCGACGAGATCTGATGCCAATCATCTCCCTGTCCCCCCCGCCGCAGTTTGGAAACCCCCTTTTTGCAGCGTCACACCCCCGTGCACGGGCTCGCAGCCCGTGCACACGTCATCATCTGCAGCCGGGGGGGCCCACGGGGGCGCTTGACTTCCCCCTTTCCCCGGGGTGGGGAAGTAAAAGGGGGGGCCCCCCTCGGTTTTCCCGGGGTGCAGATGATGACGTGTTTCACGGGCATCACCCCCTCACAGGGCTTGACCTGCACAAAGGGGGTGCCCCCTAACGCGGCGAGGGGAGACGGGAAAAAATGATTGGCACAATCCGTGGGGTTTTCCCCAGATAAGTACCGCCCAACCCGTTTTGGGGTTTTTAAAATTTAAAAAATCATTATCTTTATTTCAAAAAAACCCGTTTATTTTTTGCAAAAATCATCAAAAATGTTTTGGGGCTTGTTTTGGGGGTGATATTTTAAAAGCCCCGGGGGGGGCTTTGGGGGGGGTTTTTTGGGTTTCCCTTTAAGTAGAATTTTTTGAATCCTTTTTGGCAAGGACAAACCACAATAAGATTTTTTTTTTTTGGGGAGCTGTTACTTTTGACCATCACAATTGGGGGTAGCAGCTTTATACCCCCAAAAGCCTGTACTTCAATGAAATTTGGGGAAAAGTTTTTTTTTTACTTCATGTTTTTCTATTTTCCCAAAACTAAAGGGAAAGTGCCATCAAAAAATTTTTTTTAAAATTGAAAAAACGTAATTATTAATTTTTTTTTTTTTTAACAAAATGTAATAGAAAAAAATTTTGTCCATGTGGCGATTTTCCCTTCCCCCCTTTTTTTGGTTGTTTGCAAAAGGATAAGAGGGGAAAAAATTTTTAGGACACAGTTGGAGCCATTTTTTTTGTGACTGCAAAGTATTTGAATTTGAAAGTGTCACAAAAAGATTTTGGCAGTAAAAGATCTGTTGGGGGGGTTTGTCTTGCGTATCATACGTTGGGGTTGATAGAAATGGAATGTGCACGTGCTGTTTTTTTTCCATATTTTTACTTTCTGGTGTGCAAAATCTGTAGAAAACCCCCTTTTATACACAAAGTCATGTTTTTTCTAAAGTTTTTTTGCACATTTTCCCTTTTTTTTTTCCCTTGGGGAATTAGGGGGAGAAGTAAATCGCAGCTGCCCAATTATTGTGCATCTTTCCCCCCAAATCGCATGGAAAAATTTTTTGGTTTTTTGGCATGAAAGGGGGGGTTTTGTTGCAAAAATTTTGAAACCCCCAAGGGGGGGGGCTATTTTCCAAAAGGGGTTTTTTTTCCTGAAGAAAAATTTGCAGAAAAACCCTTTATTTTTTGGGGAGTAAAAAACTTTTTTTTTTGCCATTTTTTTGCTACAGAAACGCAGCAAAAAATGCATTAAAAAAAGCAGGCTGTGCATTTTTTTTTTTTCCTTCTTTTTCTTTCAAATTTTTAAAAAAGCACAAAGGACCCCGTTGTTTTAAAAAAAAACAGCAAAACAAGAAAAAACCGGAGGTGTTTATGAAAAACAGTGATGCAATTAAAAAATGTGATTTGTTTTAGGGGGTGCGTGTTAAAAAGGGGTGCATGGCGGGAAAGCATTGAGTGGCTGTGTGTGGTGGTGCGTGTTGTGTGATGCTGTGTAAGAAAAATTCAGTCCACAAAAAGCATTTACGGGGAAATTTTAAAAAATGGGGGTGTCCCCAAACCCAGAGTTTAAATTTTGCCATTTTCCCATCCCGTAGCCAATCATTTTGCACCACTGGAACCGCAGCGGTGAAAAAAAGTTAAAAAAAAACACAGCATTAAAAATTTAAAAAGCCTGGGGTTTTCGCTGCATTTTTAACCCCCCTCTGCACCCCCCGGGGCTGCAGATGGGGCTAATAACCCCCGGGGTCGGGGGGTTAACCTTGTTTTTTGGTGCCCAGCATGTGTTTCCCGAAGTGCCACCTCATGGACACATGTTGATAGCAACACGGGTTTTTGCAGGGGGTTTAAAAAAAGGGGTAACTCAAACCCCCCAATTGTCGGGTTTTTAAAAATATACTGAAAAGGGGGGGGTATTTTTAAACAAATTGCTTTTTGTTCATTGGTTTCAGTCTCCTAAAATCAGGATGCCCCAGGTGCTGTTGCAATTTGTGTCACTGCTGTCAAAAAGGGGTCAAGATGGGAATTTTTGTACGGGAAAAACCGGGAAAATTTAAACCAACCCCGCGGCTTTGAAGGATTTTTGAATGTACAAAAGGGGGGACAATAGCACCGTGTCTGTAGGGGGGGAGAAAGTACAGCAAATTTTCCCCCCAAAGCGAGTGAAAAAGCGGGGGCCCCTAAGGGGCCAGTATCATTTAATGAAAAGGTCCGAGTGCAATGCGGTCTCCCTCGCATTCACTCACGCAGGCACACGGGATAATTGCCTTCACCTTAAAAAGGGCCCGCCCCCCAAACGCAGAGCAGGAGTTTGGGTGCCACCCAGGGGGGGGGTAACAATACCTTGCTCGCTCCTTGCATTCGTAAGAAAAGATAAAAAAGATAAACTTTATTGATCTCGGAGGAAATTACATATTACAGCACAGAACAAAATCAAGAACTTTTTTAAACCCTTTAAAAAAAATAATCTAAGGAAGCGTGGGGTAGACTGGTACATGTCCTACCTATTCCCCCCAAAACTTAAATTTCATTAGTTTGGGGGCGTTTTTTTACTTATACATTTGTTTTAAAAATCCCCACAGCTGTCGGAAAAAACGTTTTCTGTTCTTTTTTTTTTAAAATTTTTTTGGTTTTTAAACCCTTTTCTAAAAATGCTTTTTTGTTTTCCAAAAAAGTTTTAAGAGCGGGGTTATTGTTGCTCATTAACCCTTTCATTCCCTTTTTATTCTATCCTCAATCCCCCCTAAAAAAATCCTAAGTTGTAGACCCACCGCCGCACTACCCCTTTTTTATAAGTTTTTTTAGCTTTTAGCGCACTGGGCGCACATTAAATACCCCCATATTTTTGCAGAAAAATTTTCAAATCCCCACAAAAATTTGGGGAAACATTTCAAGCATTTTGCTACACACATTAAACAAAACCCTTTAAATTTTCCCTTTGGAAATAAAGTTATCATCCTTTCCCTTTCAAACCTTCCCATAGGACCCCAATCAAGCTTGCTGTCCCCGGGGGAACCCCCAAATATTTGAAATTATCCCCTTTTTCCCCCCACCCCCGACCTCAATGGGGAAAAGGAAAAACAATCCTTCATGCACCCCCCTAACTAAAAACCAACTCCATGGTTTTCTTTACGTTTTTAAAGGTAGCCTGGCACCAGTCAAAAAGTTTCCCAGACCAAACCCTTTTGATTCTTTTTACCAGCACGGGAAACCGGGAAAACGGGGATTTCATGATGGCAAAGAGGACAGGGCGGTACAAAAGGTCAGCTGCAGCAAAAGGGGGCCCCCCCAGGGGAAAATTTCTTAAGTTTTTATAACTTATTATGGGGGGAGCAGCCCCCAGAGCCAGGGGGGAAAACCCCCCTTCCCGAAAACAGCGACAGGGGCCCCCGTATGGGGGTGACTCGGGTTTTTTTGTGAGTCCCCAAATGTGTCACGAGTTTTTGGGGGGGGGATCTCAATCTGAAACCAAAAACCCCCCCTCTTTTGTTTGGGGATGCCGGGGAAACTACGGTCCCCTCTAAGCCGACCTCTACTTCACCCCGCCCCCAAATACCTCAAGCCGGGGCTCCCCGGGGTCCTCCCCTTTTTCCTCCCTTTGGGGGGACTCCGCCTGCAGTCTAAAGTTTCAGTGCGTTCCTGGGGCCCCCGGTTACCCCCCCCCCTTCTAGCCTCTCACATCCTGGGGTATCATTTGGGAGGGGCTTTCTCCCCCCTTTTGGGGCTGCATTTGGCTCTACGATTCGCGCTCCTAGGCCTTACTTTTCACGGGACTGTGACCCCCATCTTTGCTTCTCACCTACCTGCCTACGAACCCCTTTTCACTCCCCCCCCTTCCTATACACTAAAAAGGGTCACCTGATTTCGTTCCCCAAAACCCACTCCTCTGACCCCCACCCTCAATTCATAGAGTTTAATCTCAGGGGGGATGTTACCTTCTCTTACAGGGGGGTTGTGGGGGCTGTGGGGGGTGTTGGTGTGCAAAATTTCCCTTTCCGTTGGCTGATTTTCCCTTTGGGCCTCCTGGAGGGGGGGCCCACACCCCCCCGGGAGTTAACTACGCATCCTCGCGCGGGCCCCAGGACCCCCCTGAAAACTTTTTTTTTTTTAAAACAACAATAACTTTAATTTATTCTTGGTTTTTTTCCCTTTCCGGGAAGGGGGCACGATTCTTCAAATTTTTATTTTTAACTAAAAACAAGTGCATGGTTTTCTACTCATTACCCTCTCTGACCTCTAAATGGTCAATTTTTTAACCCAAATACTTTTTTTAAAAAAAACACTTTTGGTGATGTCCCCCGGGGGCCGGGTGCATCCCCCCGGGGTTAAAAAAATGGTCTCTTTCACATGGCGGGTTTTTTCCCGATTGTGTGTGCTGTAAAAAAACCCTGCCCGGGGTATATGGGGGTTAACAAAAAAAGGGGGGTTTTCCCATGTGTGAGTAACACTGATGTGAGTCCCTAAAGAGGCGAGATTCTTTGCCTAAGGGAGCCAGTGTCTAAACCCTTTGGGGGGGAAAAGTGTTTTGGGGCTAAACCTAATGGTGCACGGGGGGTTAATAAACATTCAGGTTTTTGGTAGAATGTGCGATTGACCACGGATTGATTTGTGAGGGGCACCTTTGGATAAGAACCTGCCAGTGTCTGATAGGGGGGGACAGGGGAATCAAGAAGTCCCCCCCCAACTGCCATTGAAGATTTCTGGAAGTGAGGGGAGCCTGCCAGCCCATGCTAGTGCCCCTGATTGTGCTGCCACCAGTGTCCAGGACCGGGGGGGGCTCAAGGCCAGGTGGTCTTGTGTGACTAATGACGGGGCTCCGGGTACTATTGTGGGCCCTGTTTGTGTAGATATTGGTGTAGGGGAAAAACCATAAATGCTGTTTTCATCATATCAAATGGTTTATGAAAAAGTGAAATGTGTGATGACAAATTTTAAGGGGGAAAGGGGGAAAGACCCCTTTGGGGGGGGTGATAGACGGTAAACCCCCCTTTTTAAACCAGACTGGGGTGGGAAAGGGGGGGGGTGGGTGACGCCTTGAATTTGGGGGGAAAAGTAGGGAATGTCCGGAAGAATGTAAAGGGGGGGAAAATGCAATAATGCAATGTAAGGACATGCATATTATATGTGAAAATGAAATATTTTTAAATTTTTTGTGTTGAAAGCTTTTTTTGCAAAAAATTTAAAAAATCCGCTCTTAGTTACGTTAAAGGGAGTTCTGGTCATTTTCCCCGTGCCAAGGGGGGTTTCCCCGGGGGGCTACCTCACATTGGTGGGGAATAGGCAAACCCCCCGGTGAGGGGGGCCATCCCGTTTGCTTAAAGGGGAGGGGTTTCCCCCGGGGGGGGTACACCGGGGGGGTGGTGCCGGACACCCTTTTACGGCAGGGGGTTTTTTTTGGGAAAATTGGGGGTGTGCACTTTTTAGGGGGCTTTGTGCTTTTGCCCAAATTTTGTGGTGCACTACTAATGGACTGGGTTTTCTATTTGGGGGCCGGGACACCCCCCCAGCACTTTTCCGGGGGCCCGGCGAGGTCACAAACCGTCGCACTCAAAAACAAATGGAGGCCCGGGGCCCCCAAGGCAAAAGGGCGGCTGCCCCAAGGTTGGGGGGGCCTAGGTTCACAAGTTGCCAAGTCCCGCCCCACATCCGATTTTTTCTACAGCCCTTTTTACCTGTTTTTTAAAATGTTTTCAAAAACCCCCCCGCACGGGTTGAACAGGGGGGGAGGTTGTGGGGTTTTCCCCGGCCGGGCTAAAACCCGGGGTTTTAATGCGGGGCTCTGTTCACAGGGGGGGGTTTTCCGGGGTGTTGTGCTGTGTGAAACCTTCCGGTTATAGGGGGTTAACAACTTTAAAGGGTTTTTTTATGTGCTATAAAAAGGGAGTGTATGCAAAAAGCTGGGGTTCAACCTAATGAGCGCAGTCTGAACCTGGGGGGGTGAGTGTTTTGGGGCAAAACCCCAATGGGCACAGGGGGTTAATCACACTCAGGGCTTTTTGTAGAGATGTGCTGATTGCTCACCTGGATTGCAGGTAGAGGCAGCCTGGAAAAAAAACCTGCCGGGGTTTTGAGTGGGGAAAGGGGGCGAGGGAAAAACAGAGAATTTCCAGACCACTCCCCGGGGAAAACGTGCGGGAAATGATGGGGGGCCCCGCCAGCTCTGCTAGTGCACCTGATGTGTGCAAACCAGCCAGTGTCCAGCCCCAGACGGCCAAGAGCCAGGGGGGTCTTGTGTTATAAGTGGGCAGGGGCTCCTTATATTGTGGCCCTGATGTGTCATATGGTGTATGTAAAAACCATGAAGGGTGTGTCATGCAGAGTCATAAGGTTTAAAAAAAGTGCCATGTGTGATGATCTGTGCTTTTGGATGGGGAATGATCCCTGTCAGGGTGATAGACGGTGATAGCCTTTTTGAACCAGACGGGGGTTTTGCGGGGGGGCGGGGGTGCCCTTGAAGTTTCTGGGGAAAACGTAGGGAATTTTCCCGTAATGTAATTCATAGGGGGGAAAGTCAAAAAGCAATGAAAAAGGGAAAGCATATTAAGTAAAAAAGGGGAAAAATTTTTTATGGGTTTTTTGGTTAAAAACGTTTTGACAAAAATTTTAAATAAAACCCTGCTTATGTTACTTGAAATGTAGTTGCTGGGTGTCATTTTCCCGTGCCAACGGTTTTCCCCGGGGGGGCTACCTCACAACCCCAAAATTTTTAATCTACTTTTTTTTTAAAAAGTAAAAAACATTTTCTTTCCTTTAAAAAAGTGCAAAAAATTTAAGTTCTCAAAAACACTTCAAAATCAAAGTTTTTTTTTAAAAAAAAGCATTTTTCACTACGGCATGTCAGCTGGTTTTAAACCCAAAAGGGGCAACAAGGTGTCCCAAATTTTTTTAAGGGAAATATATATTTACTCTCTTTTAGAATAATTTCATTCAAGATAAATTTAGACAAAGGGGGGAAAGCTACATTCATTCAAAAGGGGGGGGGGTCACTAAGAAAAACCTTCATTCACACTTTTTCATCTTCCTTCTTCTTTTCTTCTTTTGGGGCCGGGTTCACCCCCTTGTTTCTTCCCGGGAACCCCCCGGGATGATGGGTTTTTTTCCCGGGTTTCCCTCTGGGGTTTTTTTTGAAAATATTTAGCTTTCCGGGTCGGGGGTTTTGGCCCCCCTTCTTTTGGGGGAACAGTTCAAATAGGGTTTTTGGGGGCCCCCCGTTTAAGCCCCCCTCCCTTTGGTTTTTTTTCGGTTTTTCGCTTGGTTTTTAGGGGCTTAAGGGGGGGTTATCCCTTCCGGGGGCTGGCACGTCTCTTACTTTTAAACCCCTATGGGGTTACCTTCCTAAAATTTGGTTTTAAAAAACCCTTCCCCTTCCGACTTTAAAGGGGTTTTGACGGCAATTTTTTTCTACTTTTCCCCCTTTTTTATAATATTCCTAAAACTAGTACCAGGCCCGTCCCGGAATCCTCATCTTCAATCCCTTTTAAATTTCTTTCCCTCTTTTCAGGGGATAGCGAACTTTTCCCTTTTCTTATGGGCCTTCTTGGCCTCTTTGCAGGGGACCTTTTTCGCTTCTGTACTTGCTCCGGGGCTCCCTTTTTCCCCCACTTTTTACGCTCTGCGGGGATATATTTCCTTCACGTTTTTTCATTCTGCGGGCCACCCCGCCGCCGGGGTCTTTTTGGGAACCCTCTACACACGTTTTTTCTCGCCCCCCAAAACGGGCGCCCCCTATCACCCCTTTTTTCCTCTTAGGGTGGTATCAGGGGCTGCCGGCAACGCCGGTTCCCCCCGGGAAGCTCCGTGGGTCGGGGGGCTCCTTTTTGGAATTTCGGGGGCCCCTTTGGGACAGGTCCCACTTGCGGCGCATGAGGCTTCACTTGGGTCGGCCCCTTAAAATTTTTCCCAACCCAGCCGGGTTGTATGGACAAGGTTCGTAGCTTTGGCATTGACATACGTCTGGATGGGGGGCCGGGGCCCCTTTGGGCCCCGGGCCAGTTGGGGGAAAAAAAGGAGCACACCCCCCCTTTTTTGGCGTGGGGGGTTTTCCCCCTTCTGCCCTCGGTTAGTACAGGGGGGTTTCCCCCGGGGGGTTATCCCCGGGTCTTTGGGGGTGGGGCACTTCCCCTTCCTTTCGGACTTTCCGGGGGGTCCTCGCTTTCCTTTTGGTTTTACCGAAGGGAACTGCTTTTTTCTTTTTTTGGGTTTTTTCCCCCAAAACCCCCCCCTCCGGAAAATTTCCTTCTTTTTGGTTCGCGCCCCCTTCGGCCCCAAAAGGGGGGGGCTGGGGGAGGGGTTTTCTTTTGGATGACGGCTGGCTCCTCCCCCCAGTTAAGGGGAGTCCAAAGGGGGTCCTTCTTTCCCCCCCCCTTTGGGGCCCGGGGCCCGGGCCCCTGGGATTTCGGGGAAGCCCCCTTTCCCCCTCCTGGGTTAACTCCCCTTTTGGGCCCCCAAATTTAAAGGCAATTTTTTGGGGGGGAAAGCCCCCCCACTTTTGGGTTTTAAAAGGCCCCCGGGTCCCAAAATTTTTTGGCCCTAACCCTGTTCAGGCCAGGTTTTTCGGGAAACCCCCCTGAGACAAAGGTACTCCCCCGGACTGGCCCCCGTCTTTCTAAGCACTGGTCTGGTCTTCCCTTCCCCCCCGGGAAATTGGGGGGGGGGGAAAAATTTTTCAAAAAACATTTTTACCCCACCCAACTTATGCCCATATCCCCCCATGCTTCCCGCCCCCCCCCCAATTTTAAACCCCCAAGGGTTTTTCCCCCCCAAAACTTACCCCCCACAGAAGGGGGTTTTAATCATTGGGGGGGGGTTTTTACACACAAATTTTACAACCCCAAACCCCCTTCCCCTTTCTACCCCCTTCTCCGTGGGGGAAAAGTTCACCGGCCGGGGGGGGGGGTCCCCGGGGGTTTTCCCCCCCAAAACTTTTTTTCCCCCAATTTTTCTGCTGTTTTCAAGTATTTGCCCCCCAAAAAATTTTACCCCAAAAAAACCCCCAACCCCCCCCGGGGGCCCTTTTCCCCCTTTACCACCCCCCCTGTCCCCAACCGGGGGGGCCTTCCCCGGGGAATTCTCACCCATTTTAAAAGGGGAAAATATTCCCCAAAAACCCCTTTTGGGACCTTTCACGACCCACCCTTTATAATCTCAATTTAAAAAAACCCCCCCCCTCCCCGGGGGTTGGGGGGCCCGGGGAAACCATCCCCCTCCCCCCCCCTCTCTTCGCCCACCTTTCCCCCCATTCAAACCCCCCAAGGGGCCCCCCCTTTTTCCCGCCCGGGGGGGCACCTTTCCCCCTCGTACTTCCTGGCCAACCCCCCCCCTTTAAAAAACCTCCCCCATCCCCACCCGGGGCCTTCGGAAAGGCCTCCCCCCCCCCCACTCCAAAAAATTTTCCCCCCCTAGGGGCCACCCACAAATTGGCCCCCACTTTCCCCCAGCCACCCGGATGAACCCTTTATCCTCCCCCCCCTTAACCCAAGCCCCCACCTGGGGTCCCAACCCCAAAACCCCCAAAACCCCCCACCCCCAAATTTTTCATAGATTTTTAATCTCAGGGCTGGATGTTACCTTCTCTTACACGGGGGTTTTGTGTGGGCTGTGAGGGTGTTGGTTTTGCAACAATGTCCTACCTGCCTGGCTGCAGTTCTCTTTGTGGCCTCCTGGACGCAGGGGCGCCACACAAGCAAGACAGCGGCAATGAGTTTGTCACTGTCCCTGCCGAGGAGGAGAGGCAGAACAGTTCAGGTATGTCACAGCTACTGTAGGAAATGGTAGGAATCAGTTTGAGGCATCACAAGATCCTCTTGCAATTAAGGTATGTGCACATTCGATTAAAATGTAGATACATTTCCTGGTACCATTGATTTCCACCATTTTAAAGCCCTCGAAACAGGACAAGCTAAGTAAGTAGGGAGTATCCCATACTGACACATACTATGTAGTACCATTAAATGATGATATCTTACCAGCTGAAGGATCATTTGTTCTTAAGGATGGCAGCTCTAACTTGCCCTCCATACACCCTACACTGGCCCTGCATAAAGTGGCATATATTTCCTTAACTTCCTGTTGCCATGCTTTCTTACATCCATTTATCTTTAAGTATACAATAAACTTGTACTCTGAGATTCTCATTTCAAACACTTTGTATAACCAATGAGGGGATATGTTTAATATTCTATCGGCTCAGAACACTTTCACACAAAAATGAATGTGACCTCTTGAGACAAAAGGTTATAAAATACTGGCTTTGTGAATTTTGATATCTCCAACATATAACGATAAAATATGCGAAGTATGATTTATACTTGAGGTTTTCACAGAGTGTAACATTTATTCATTAATCTTACAGGGAATTAGATATTATCTTTAGTGAAATTAAATTTCAGATAACTTTCAAAGAGACCACACTGATTTAGCTTGAAAATGTATGTAATAAAAATGGGAATGTCACATTCTTAGATGTATGGAGGTACATCAAAATAGTTACATATTTTTCACCTTGTTTCTATTTTATATTGTATATTTAAACATTAAAATACAACTTCCAGTATCAGTTTAACCCCTTACAACCTTGGACTTATGGGTATGTCCTAGGTCAACTCCTTCCATCTGATGCAAGCTCACGTGATGATCAGCTGACATGTGCAGCTAAACAGGATTCAGTGGATGTGCGATCCGATCAGCACTGTTAAACCTTCAGATCGCTCTGTCAAACTCTGACAGTCTAAAGGCCACGTCACACGTAATGATATCGTTGCCGATATCATTCAAAAGTCACGTGTTCTGTGACGCTTGAACGATGTCGAAACTACATCATTGCGTGTGACACTACAAACGATGAATGATCAGTCGGCTGATTGTTCATCGTTTGATTTGAGGACAGGACCTCAAATCTATCGTCGGTCACCCGGTGGACACGCAGCATCGCTGCGTGTGACACCGGAAGATGACCGATAAGGCTGGTTTCACGCTGCGGTCAGATCAGGTCAGGTCAGGTTTTGTGTTTCAAAACCAGGGAGAGAACTTGCAGAGAAAAAGTATAATGAAAGTTTGACACCTGTTCTAGGTTTTGGAGTCACTCCTGGGTTTTGAAACACAAAACTGACCTGACCTGACCTGACCGCAGTGTGAAACCACCTAAGCCAGCTCCCAGCACATCTCTGCAAGCGCTGGGAGCTGGCCTCAAAGGTAAACTGCGGGTAACTAGGCAGCGCACGCTGCCTAGAAACCCGATGTATACCTTGGTTACCAGCCTTCTCCGCTCACCGGCTGGTATCCAAGGCACACAGCGGGTAACTAAGGTCCCTAGTTACCCGCTGTGTACTTTGGATACCAGCCGGTGAGCGGAGAAGGCTGGTAACCAAGGTATACATCGGGTATCTAGGCAGCGTTGCGCTGCCTAGATACCTGCAGTTTACCTTGGAGACCAGCCTGCTCCCGCTTTACCGCAGCTTGGCAGTGGGAGCAAGACATCGTGGAAATGGTATTTAAATCATTTCCACGATGTCTCTGGTCCATTGATCACTGGTGAGTCTGCCTGGGTGACAGCTCACCAGCGATCTGAAAGATTTTGTTAGCGATCGCGCGTGCAGTGATCGCTAACAAAAGCTTTTTTTATTTCACTTTGGACTGTTGCACACACGGACTTGTGAGACAAGGCTGTCACTGCATACCCACATGCCTCTAGCGCCGCTGCTCATCTCACTTCCGGTCCGCTGTTAGGCTCAGTGAAGTGAATATTCATAAGCCTAATGAGTGGCACCAGAAATGAGAGGAACTATCAGCGCTGGAGGGAGGCGAGTAAGAAATTCTTTATTTTTTAAGTTTTTTACTTTTGTTTGTGGTCCGTGCCACAGGATGTCACACGGATGATATCTGTGTGTATGGACGTTTTGCCCAAAAGTGGTCCGTGCTTCCGCAAAAAAAAGACATGTCGCCATGTGAAGCATGTGGAGACACGGGGGGTCAGTGGATGCTCTCGTCCGCTGGCCCAGCCGCCTTTAGCAAGGCAGCCTGGACCAGGGCTCATCCCCAAACTGAACACCCGAGCTCCTTAACTGTGGGCGAAACACTACCCAGAAAACACGGGGTGAGGGAACCACAATATTAAGGCTTTATTAGATCCCCAAACTGTTAACAGCATATAACACATAACCAGCAAAACACACATGTAACATAACAGGCAACAGAGTCTCACCCTTCCGTTGGCTCACCAGGGATTAGATTATAGCACAGCAAAGTCTGTAGCCAGGTGACTGGATTGTCCCAACCTGGGTTGCATCCATATGCAGTCTTTGTTATCCCAGCCGAATTCAAACATTCGATGCTGAAGTCCTTGTAGAATTATAGTCCATGTTCTGATCAACACGGTCAGCACCGAAATGCCTAGGCCTGGGGTTATCGCTTGCCAATCGGACCTGAATATCCTAGATTAGCTGCCTGTATCAAGTCTCATGCACCTCTAGCCGGGACCAAAATCCCTAGACTGAGGTCACTAGACAATCTCAATCACCCTGGTTAATGAACAGGTCTCCTTATATCCCCTGACAACTCAATGCAGGATATTGGGGACTTCACGATTGGTGGAATAAGACTGTTCTCTCATTGGCTCGATCTCACACTGTCAGAACAGTGCTTATTTAAAATATGTTTGCCACAGAGGGGTCAAGGAGGGTTTAGTATAGACATTTAGTATAACATCCTGACCACAAACAATGGTGGCCAGTATAACATCCTGACCACAAACAATGGTGGCTGAGATAATTTACATAGAATCAGCAATATACCTAGTAATACAAAGGGCGGTTAGCATAATTAGGTTTTCTGAGTCTCTGTCCCTCTATGAGAAAGTGATGAGATAATTACATTACACATGTTAAACACTACCAGTCATCTACAAGACTTGTAGGAACAATGAGTGGGCCATCACAAGGTAGGAAATAAAATACAATACAAAGAGGCAAGATAATTACATCACCCACTTTAAATACTATCAGGCTCCTAGAAATCTTGTGTAACCCATGAGTGGCATATTACAAGTTTGCAAACAAAATACAATATTGTCTGGATAAATAAGAAATTATCATATGTTATCCATTAAAGGGGTCCATTTCGTTACAGAGCACATGGCCACTCATCTCCTCCACACAGTGACACAGTCCGTGCGGAATAACGGACATGTGAAGAGGACCATAGGGGATCATATTTTCCCGTATGTCCATACACTGACCAGACACTTGCCGGAGGCACCGATGTGTGAAAGAGGCCTTTAGGAGTGTATGTTCATACACTCCTAAAGCGAAAGTACTGTACATGCCTGTGCTTAGCAGGCTCAGCTCCTCCCAGCTCTGTTAGTCTGGATCCCTCATAATCCCGGATCCGGACTGTCAGAAATGGCATCCGGAGGTACACATCCGTTCCTGTTCGTTCCTGTCCTGCACAAAGCAGGATCACCACGGACAGGAACAAACCCGTGATGTGAACCCAGCCTAAGGCTAAATCTATACTTCGTTCTGTATGGCTTACCAGGAGTTTTCTTGGTAAGGCTCCTGACTGATTTGGTTTTCCCTTTGGGTGTGGTGCTGGTGCTAATATTTGCATTCACCACACCCTTTGGATGTGCTCTGGAGGTATCATGAGATCTCCTGGGTAGATTATTTATGTTTGCTCTTCCATTTTTATTTTGCCTCTGATCATTGTCTATTCTTACTCATGCTTCCTGTCTCTGAATTTGGATTTGATTTTCTCCCTCATTTTGGACATTGGCTTGTTTGACTTCCCCTCTAGTGCCTTTCCTCTACTGAGTGTTTGTGTCTGCATTGTGATGATTAGTTTATTCGCCTTTGTCTTTTCCTGTAGATCCCTGTTTGTTGGAGAGCAGGGACTGTCACCAAGTTGTGGACCGCTGCTTGGAGTGGGTCAGGCAAGTAGGCCAGTAGAGAGGGTGGTTGGGGACAAGCGGGTGCACTTCTCCCCGACCATGAAAATATTGCAGGCCCATACTACCTCTAGAGGAAGAGCTTCTAAAGCTTGAAACGTCACCATGTACCTGCCTGAGCTGGATTAAAACACCTTGGCTGCATCATATGGAAGTGCTGTGGACTCTTTTCTAAAATCGTATGTAAAATAGGGACTAAGGGGAGTTCCTGAGGACGCTTTGCACTCCGAGTAATACCAGCAGACAGTTCTGCTCCTATACTTTATTAATATATATCTACTATATAATTGTCTAAAGGCCACGTCACACGTAACAATACCGTTGCCGATATCGTTCAAAAGTCACGTGTTCTTTGACGCTTGAACGATGTTAAAACGACATTGTTGGTGTCACACTACAAACGGTGAACGATCAGTCGGCTGATTGTTCATCGTTTGATTTGAGTACAGGACCTCAAATCTATCGTTGGTCGCCCGGTGGACACGCAGCATCGCTGCGTGTGACACGGGGAGACGACCGATAAGCCAGTTCCCAGCGCCTCTCTGCAAGCGCTGGAAGCTGGTCTCCCGGTGTCAAATGCAGCGATGCTGCATGTCCACCGTGCAACCTACAATTAGGGTCCCTAGTTACCCGCTGTGTACCTTGGATACCAGCCGGTGAGCGGAGAAGGCTGGTAACCAAGGTATACATCGGGTATCTAGGCAGCGCGCGCTGCCCAGATACCCGCAGTTTACCTTGGAGACCAGCCTGCTCCCGCTTACCGCAGCCTGGCAGCGGGAGCAAGACATCGTGGAAATGATATTTAAATAATTTCCACGATGTCTCTGGTCCATTGATCGCTGGGGAGTCTGCCTGTGTGACAGCTCACCAGCGATCTGAACGATTTTGTTAGCGATCGCGCGTGCATGTGATCGCTAACAAAATCTTTCATCAGATTGAAGCGTGTGACGGCACCTCTAGGCGCCTGTCTGAAGCCAAAATCGACCGCCAGACAGAGGCTGCTAATTGGTGGCCGCCGGAGGCCGCAGACTATGCAAATAGGCGTGCGCATTCAAAACCTGGCTACGGACAGTGCTTTTTTTTTGCGACGGTACGATGTACCGGAAAATGTGAGCTGGCGGAGGGTGGGGGAGGCTACAGGAGGGAGCGGGAGATCTCTCGCTCATATAATATGCATAGCCGCTTTCCATTACCATGGTGCTGAAACCGCACCACGGGGATGGGCTGGGGGAGCGGCGCATATTATATGGTCCTGCACCCTGTGATGGCACATGCCCCCCCTATGTTAGATATGGCCCCCATGCTGCTGCCATAGTAAAATAATAAACTGCATACTTACCTCCTGGCTCCTCCTACAGTGCTGATCTCCGGTATCTCTCCGGTCTCCTGGCTGCTGCTGTGATCGCACGCAGAGATGATTTCACTCTCTGCCGATCACATGACCGCACAGAACCAGGAAGTGGAGGAGCTCTGCAGCATCATCTCTGCCCGATCACAGCAGCACGGAGGGAGACCAGGAGATCAGCACTGGAGGAGGGAAGAATAGAGCAGCATGGGGGCCATATCTAACACAAGGGGGCATGTCCCCTGCATAGGGGACGTGTGCCACGCATAGGGGACGTGTGCCACGCATAGGGGATGTGTGCCACGCATAGGGGACGTGTGCCACGCATAGGGGACGTGTGCCACGCATAATGGACGTGTGCCACGCATAGGGAACGTGTGCCACGCATAGGGGGACATGTGCCATGCAAAAGGGACATGTGCCATGCATTGAGGACATGTGCCATGCATAGGGGACATCTGCCATGCATAGGGGACGTGTGCCATGCATAGGGGACGTGTGTCATGCATAATGGATGTGTGAAATGCATAACGGACGTGTGCCATGCATAGGGGACGTGTGCCATGCATAGGGGACGTGTGCCATGCATAGGGGACGTGTGCCATGCATAGGGAACGTGTGCCATGCATAGGGAATGTGTGCCATGCATAGGCAGGGCCGTATTGTCCAATGGTCAATATGAGCCTGTAGGGTCAGGCGGCAAGAAGGCATAGGGAACCGCGGAGCAGAATGGGGCGGCGCCTGCACTATGCAGCCAGCTCCCTGTGTGACGTGCGCTGGCTGCATAAGGTAAAATAACCAGCGGAGGCTACCGACAGCACCCCCACTCCTTGCTTCTCACCCGCAGCCGCCGACAGCAACCCCACCCAACCACCTGCAGCCGCCGACAGCAATCCCCCCCCGCTCCTCACCTGGGGCCACCGACAGCAACCCCACTCCCCCGGTCCTCAACTAGGCTCAGGCGGCAGAGAGCCTTTCTGTACACCTGTGCATAGGGGAAATTAATCTGAAAAGCGTAACGGCAAATATGTTTTTTACAAAAAAAGCACTGGCGACGCAGGATTGCCGTGACAGAGATGACAGCGCTACACTCACATACTGGGCGGGAAAGCACACTCATCCACCACTCACACTTACCCTGCACTCACATCACACTCTGCCCTGCACTCATGTCACACTCTGCCCTGCACTCAATGAAGTTCAATCTCCAGCAAAGCATGCTGGAACCCTGTGAGCCTATAAAGGCAGAGGTAATCACAGAGTGGCTACACCTGGACAATGCCCAGCTAGCTTGTTGGCAACAGAGACTAACAATAACTCCTCCAGTGCCAAAGGAAAAGGACATGATTAAAATGAAGTCTCAATTCAGACATGAGACTTAGGTCTAAAGCAGTCACAAGTCTCCTAGGAAAAGAGACCATCGTGACAGTATCCCCTTTTAATGAGGGGCCTCTGGACCCTCGAGAGCAGATTAGTGAGGCCAACAACCGTGGAAAGAACGCCGCGAACTACCAGCGGTCACTTCCGTAATCTCTCGTCCCTCAAGGACACCACCCACACAGCGAGGTAAAGGTGTGGTACATGTAGGCACAGGAGACACAACACATCTCCGGAGCAATGACCAGTGAAACATGGTACGGGTACCGAGTACTGAGGGCAGCTCCAACTGGATGACAGAAGGGTCAACAATGTCCGTCACCGATATGGACAACAAACCCAGAGCCCAGAGCTCCTGAAGCACACGTCCACTTGATGGCATTAGTGGACACCCATACAGTCATTCACACTCAGGTCCGGACCTGTACCTTTATTACCAGGTATGCGTTTTTTGAAACGTAAACCACCCCTTGAAGGACTGACAACTGAGGTGTCACCCCGAAACCTGCCACTCCCACCCTCAGGATGAGGAACTGCCGTAGAGCCAACCAACCCCACCACCACCACGTCTCACGAGGGGGCACATAGGTCCAGAAAGAACCTGGGCAGAGGGAGAAACAGTGTGCCATCTCTCTGGGTGCATTTTACGCATATTAACTGGAGAAGAAGGATGTACAGAGGAAATGTATACGCCCAGGTCGCCTTCCTGCATACACAACCTAGGGAGGGCGGCTCTTCAGACGGTGTAGTGGGAGCAGACACCTCTGACAGAACCGGCTTAGGAATCGTACATTCAGGAGTCGGGATCCCAGTATGTACAACTTCTCTCACGAATCCCTGAAGGGAAGACTGAAACCTAACATAACCCTGATGAATGGGAATGGGATCCCCTTTTTGTCCCAGAGGGATAGTAGCTGGAAAAGAGGGAAAAACGGAGGACACATACATGCCTATGTCGCCACTCTCCACATGACCTAGGGAATACGGCTTTTGGGATGGTCATCTCGGGATGGATGGAAAACACTCACAAGGTGACCGTTATGCCCACAGTAAAAATATACCCGCACCCCACGGTGAACTACAGGCGACCCAACATGAGGGGACACCCTCCTATCTGCATTGGTTCATCCCACTGCATCTGTGGGACCTCCTCCATGGGAAGAACAGGGAGCTCTAGCCAAATGGGTCTTTCCCCGAGGCGCCGATCTATTCTGATGGCAAGGGACATCGCAGCCTCCAGCGACTCTGGAGTAGAGTACTGAGCCATGGAGTTCTGGAGCCTACTAGACAACCCATGACAGAAATGACTCCTAACAGATGGTTCATTCCATTGGGTGTCTGTGGCCCACATCTAGAACTCTGTACAGTACTCTTCAGCCGGCCATGTTCCCTGCCGGAGTCTACGGAGATTCAACTCAGCCAGAGAAATGCCATCAGGGTCCCCATAGACAATGGCCAAAGCCGCAAAAAAACTCATCTACCGACCGCATAGATAGAGAGTCGATCGGTAGAGAGAAAGGCCAGGATTAGGGATCTTCTCGCAGCAGGGAGACAACAATCCCCACCCTCTGTTCTTCACTACCTGATGAATGTGGGCGGAGCCTGATATATAATGTGCAGGCCTCCTGAAATGCCAGGAATTTATCATGTTCCCCCCAAAAGCCTATCAGGGAGGGGTAGGGAGGGGTATCTTGGGTTCCGGCTGGGTCTGAGCCTGGACAGAGACCAGCAAACCCGCGATATAATACAGCTGCTGCACCACCTGTTCCCACCTCCTGTAACAGAGTCTGCTTAAACTGGGCTAATGCAGCTGCAAAATCCATAACGGGTCAGAGAAAAAAAAAGAATCTCAGGCTGGAGAATATGTCACGCTTGGACTAAGGGGATGTCCAGTAACCGTGCATGACAGTGGCACACAGACCAACGATGTCCGATGCGCAACAACGAAAAACAACAGACAAGGAAACACCAAAGGGATAACTACAATGGAGGGTCCTACGCATAGGGAATGGGAGAGAGGTGACCTCCTGCACTCACCTGTGGCTGTGCCCTGATCTCCCTACCATTCCTATACGAGTTCTTTCACTTTGTCACCAAGCAGGAAACTGAAGCCCTGCACTGGCCCTGATGTTATCCCTCACTAGGGAAGGCCGCGGGAGCACTAGTCCCATCCAATACCATAAAAAGGCATGAGGGAATTGGAAGACAGACAAAGGACAACAGGACAGCTACTTCACGTCTGCTGACACCTCACCAGTCAGCTTGACAGCAAGGGGTTCTCCTCATAGCTCCATACACCTCACGAGCTTGGCCAAGAATGAAGTTTAATCTCCAGCAAAGCATGCTGGAACCCTGTGATCCTATAAAGGCAGAGGTAATCACAGAGTGGCTACACCTGGACAAGGCCCAGCTAGCTTGTTGGCAACAGAGACTAACAACAACTCCCCCAGTGCCAAAGGAAAAGGACATGATTAAAATGAAGTCTCAATTCAGACATGAGACTTGGGTCCAAAGCAGTCACAAGTCTCCTAGGAAAGGGAGACCATTGTGACAGTATGAATGTAGCCTTATACTGTAGTTTGAGGTCAGAAAGGGATGGTAAGGGTTGAGCTAGCAAGGTGCAGGAACAGGCAGTGGTATGTTAGTGGCCTAAAACCTAAGCCCTGTGCATCGTGAAAACAAGGGGCAAAAACTTTTATATATCTGAATGAGAGCTGTTAAAAGCGAATGTGCGATAAAACCCGAAAATATGCCTAGTCAGAAAGGAGGGAAATTGACCCGGTCAAAAACTAGTTAAAAATCATACCGTAACTATTGTGGTGGTAATCGTAATTATTTTTAAAATAGATGTAGTATCTATGCTAAAAATAGACTAAAAACACAAAAATAATAAGTTTTAAAATTGTTGTTGATTTGTAGAGATTCTGTAAATTACAATAGAAGTAATAGCCTGTATACATTTATGAGGATGCCATTTCCTATTGTTGTTAAGTTACTGGGTAAACATTTCCCAGATGTAGCCATGTGAACACATCAATAACTCTGCATTATTTAGAAGATAATGACATTTAGCTGAGGAGGCTACTTGCTTCCTGAAATTTTCAAGGATGATTAATTTTTCAAAGGGATTATGTGCTTAAAGAAAGCAAAGATTATTACAAAGTGCTTTCAAGTGTTTTGCTGCTAATTTTAAAAACAATATATTTACTAAGTATAATAAACGTATATACACACACACACAACAAGAATATATATTCTGTGGATGTCACACCAAACATACATGGAGCTTTTACTCAGCTGTTTTCATATGTCCTACATGCAGTCATTTCTCCATTCTTTTTCTGCCCACTGCCTTATAGAGCATGGGATAATGATGCCTCCATTCTTAGGCTACTTTCACATAACGATTTTTGTAAAATCCGATGCTGTCCGATATAAATCGGACAGCATCGGATTCCTCTGATGCCTGGAATCGGGTGCCAAATAGGCATCCGATTCCGACAGAAAATAGGATGCCTGCCCTTCAGATCGCTCCCTAGCTGTCACTGTCTCTCCCCCGGTCCTCTTCTTTATCCCCTGTGTCTCCCCTCTTGGCCCCCGGTCCTCTCATCCCCTGTGTCTCCCCTCTTGGCACCCGGTCCTGTGTCTCCCCTCTTGGCCCCCGGTCCTCTCATCCCCTGTGTCTCCCCTCTTGGCACCCGGTCCTCCCCTCTTGGCCCCCGGTCCTGTGTCTCCCCTCTTGGCCCCCGGTCCTCTCATCCCCTGTGTCTCCCCTCTTGGCTCCCGGTCCTCCCCTCTTGGCCCCCGGTCCTCCTATGAGTCCATCCCCAGTCCTTCAATGTGCTGCCCCCATGTGTCCTCCGGCCCCCCCATGTGTCCCCCTCCTCTCCTCCTCTCCTCTTGTCCTCCTCCTCCTCTCCTCTTGTCCTCCCCTCTCCTCCTCTCCTTTCTCACCTGTCCACGACTCCTGCACGGTCCCGCGCGTCTCCGGTGCCTTGCTGTTCTGTCTCAGTGCAGCCAGGACCTCTCGTGATGTCACAATCACATGACTGCCGGCTATTGGTTCCTGGCAGTCATGTGATTGTGACATCACGCCAGGTCTTATCAGCACAGACGGCAAGATACCTGGAGACACCGGAGACGCCGGGAGACGACGTGGGCCTCGTGGACAGGTGAGCATAGTTTTTTTTTTTTATTAACCCCTTAATTTACTTTTAGGAGCTATTTTAGTGTACTGAGCATGCTCAGTACACTAAAATCGGTCCGAGGAGACATCACATGTTTTCTCGGACCCTGCTCCATAGGGCCCCATGCTAAATTGATCGGGTCGGATCGGATGTGCACTAAATGCCATCCGATCTGGTCCGATCCGAATCTGTCAGATTTAATTTTCGGTGCAAAAATCGGAGCAAGCTCCGATTTTTGCACCGATAAAAAAATCGGACAGAATCGGATCGGACCAAATCGGATGGCATTTAGTGCACATCCGATTCGGTCCGATCCCCATAGGGTTGCATGGGTCCGAAAATCGGTCCGATGCTGTCCGATTTTTTTCGGACAGCATCGGAACTGAAAAAATCGTAGTGTGAAAGCAGCCTAAAAAGTAGGTCACAAAGATTTAACTAGTACTATCAAACGTTTACCACATATTCAATGATCATACAGCAGGTGAAATAAGTATTGAACACTTCACCAATTTTCTAAGTGAATATATTTTTTAAAAGTGCTATAGACATTACATTCTCAATAGAGGTCAGTAAAAACATGTCCAATCCAGACAGGCAAAGAAATCAATCCATAGCTGGCCATAAACTAAGTTCCGTTATGTATAATAATGAGAAATGACACAGGTAAAAATCATTAAATACATGAAGAAAAAGATACAAAAAGCCATGGAAAATTAAGACACCATGTGAAATCTATCAGTAATTAGAAATTAATCCAGCCACTAAGGGTACCTTTACACGTCGCAACATTGCATGCAATTTCACTTACAACTTACTGGCTGTAGTGAAATCATGGACACATTGATCCATTTTGTTGCCATGTACAAATGGAACAATGTGTCCATGATTTCACTGCAACCAGTAAGTTGCAAGTGAAATTGCATGGAATGTTGCGACGTGTAAAGGTACCCTAATTGCCGCTTTACACGTCCCGATATTGTTGTCCAACTTCGATAAAAAGTCACGTGGTTCGTGCGTTGGCGCCGATATCGTTCGTGCGTTGTGTGGTGTGAATGTGCAATTTGATGCAAGAACGATGCCAAAACAATATCAGGGGAGAAATGAGCAGGCTCTCCAACTGCCCGATATTGGATGGACGATCTGGCAGGATCGTGCTGTGTGAGAGCCCAACAGCGACTTGGAGTACAACTTCCCCTATTCACTCCCAAGTTAAATGGTCGTTCCTGGGTCGCGCGTACAAGGGGGCATAGACATCGCAGTTGTGTTGCCTGCCGATATCTCCCTGTGTGACAGCTCCTATGCGATCTTGGATTTCAGCCAAAAAAGTGCATGCTCCCGTGCCGTTGTATACAATATCGAAACGATGTTGGGACGTGTAAAGCGGCCATAAGAGACAAATAATATCAGCTAGGCTATAATGAAGTGTCTCATAGGAAATATCTTATAATGGGTAAAACCACTGAACTGTCTCAGGCCCTTATATTCTTGATGTTGCAAAATATACTGATGGCATTGGTTACAGAATTTTTAAACTACTGAAGCTTCCAGTGAGCACTGTTGTGTACTAAACCCAGAAGTGGAAAGAACATCATTTTACCACAAACTGGTCATGACCAGGTTTTCCCCTTTAGATTTTAGACATAGAAGTGAAAGGAATTATCAAAAGAGTGGTCCAAGAGTCAAGGAGCACCTGTGAAGAGCTACAGAAAGACCAGGAATCAACACGTACAATTGTTTCAAAGAAAATAATATCTAATCACTCAACCTCCATGCCTGTCTGCATGATCACCATGTAAGGGCCCTTTCACATCAGCGTTTTTTTTCAAATCGCGGCAGATGCGGTGAAAAAACCGCATCTGCCGCGATTACCGCATACCAGCTGCACTTGCGGCGCGGTTGCGGTTTTTTCCATGCAAAGTATAGGCGGACTTGCGGCAGGTGCGGCAAGTGCGGTTTTGCACTTGCGGCAGGTGCGGCCGCGAAAAAAACCGCGGCTGACCGCGGTTTTTTTCGCGGCCGCACCTGCCGCAAGTGCAAAACCGCACTTGCCGCACCTGCCGCAAGTCCGCCTATACTTTGCATGGAAAAAACCGCAACCGCGCCGCAAGTGCAGCCGGTATGCGGTAATCGCGGCAGATGCGGTTTTTTCACCGCATCTGCCGCGATTTGAAAAAAACGCTGATGTGAAAGGGCCCTAAGACCGCATTGCTGAACAAAAAGTATGTTTGTTTAACACTTGCTTGACAACATTTAGCCAATTCTGTGAAATACTGGGAGAATATAGTCTGGTCAGATGAAACCAAAATTGAACTATTTGGATGCCATAATACACACCATGCTTAGAGGCCTTTAACACCATGCCAACAGTGAAGTTTGGAGGTGGGAACATCATGGTTGGGTCTGTATTTCAGCATACAGCACTGCCAAACTTCATGATTTATCCCCAAAATCATCCGTGTTGCCTCAACTGAGGTACACTGATGACACATGAAACTGATCACTTTGTCATACAAAAATCATTTTTATTTTAATTTCATATAATTTATTCAGGTACCAATTACAAGCAATTAAAATTACATAAAATACATTAATTTATTAATAGACAGGTGTACTCTGCCATAAGATATAGCACTAGTTGTGGAATAATTTATATTGTGTGCACATATAGCCTTATGCAGCACACTTTCAACTGTACTGCCAGTAATCTTACACTATATGCTCCTATTCATTGACATTGAGGTGCTCTATTATTTGAACCAGCGCCACCCAGAGGCTTTCTGCACTGAATAGGAGCATATAGTGTAAGATTACTGGCAGTACAATTGAAAGTGTACTGCATAAGGCTATATGTGCACACAATATAAGTTATTCCACAACTAGTGCTATATCTTATGGCAGAGTACACTTGTATATTAATAAATTAATGTATTTTATGTAATTTTAATTGCTTGTAATTGGTACCTGAATAAATTATATGAGATTAAAATAAAAATGATTTTTGTATGACAAAGTGATCAGTTTCATGTGTCGTCAGTATACCTCAGGTGAGGCAACACGGATGATTTTGGGGATATATGATATAGTGTGAAACTAAAAGTTTTGGACATTTGATTTCACAAACTTCATGATTGAAGGAAGGATGAATAGACAAATGTACTGAGATATTCTTTATAAAAATGTGCTGCCATCTACCAAGAAAATGATGATAAAGTGAGGGTGTATATTTCAGCAAGACAATGATCTCAAGCACACAACCAAGGAAACTCTCGATTATCTTCAGAGAAATAAAATAAAGTTGCTAGAATAGTCCAACTAATCACCTGACCTGAATCCAGTAGAAAATTTTGGAAAAAAATGAAAGCTCATTCATCAAAGGAGCCCAAACAACCTTCAGGATTTGAATGGAAGAATAGCCCAAAATTCCACCTGAGCAATGCATGCAATTATTTTCTCCATATAGGAGGCATCTTGAAGCTGTCATCACCAACAAAGGCTTTAGTACAAAGTGTTAATTTAATGTCAGAAAGCATGCTCAATACTTTTTTCTCCTGTGCAATTTCTCATTATAATGCTATGTGCCCACTGTGCATTTTTGCTGCATTATTTTGCTGCATTTCTGCACCGAAAGTGCAGCACCAACAGTTTTGTAATGAAAATCATTGTGTTTTTCCAAAAGCTGTGCGTTTGTGGGTGCTGCATTTTTGTTGCAGAAATGGCCTGCGTTTTTTATGTCCCTGCTATTATCTTGTGCTTTTTTGGGCTGCGTATGCCCCAGAAACGCATTGGTGCGTTTTTGAAACAGTAGTGTTTTTGTGGCTGAAATAAAGCAGCACAAATGCAGCCCAAAAAAATATGCACAGTGGACACATAAACTTACGCATAGTTTATGGACATCCATGGTTTAGTTTCATTGCCTTTGTGGATTGGATGGGTTGTTACTGACATCTGGGGAGAAATGTATGTCAATAGCTCCATTAGAAATATATTTCATTAGAAAAGTGTTGACGTGGTCAATAGATATTTCACCCACTGAATATAAATATGTATATAGAGGGAGTTTAGAGGTGCAGTAGACATACATTGTCTATTTATATTATTTTTTATTATCATAAGTAGATAGGTAGATGAGAGCCAGCTGAACAGCCTCAAAGGTCACCCAACCTTATCTGGATGTAGTTTTTGTTTTGTTGATTTACCAAAGTTAGTTATATTCATGAAAACCATGCACAGTTAATAATAGTTGACTTATAATCAAGTTATTTAAACTGTATATTTCAGCAACTTATCCACTTAAAATAATAAGAAATATGAATAGAAACCGCATGTCTATATGTACACCACCCCAATATTCATACATATCTTATATATACATATATACTAGATGTGGGACCGATGCTATCGCATCAGTAGGGTGGTGATGTCACAATGGGGGCGGGCTCTGTGGTGCTGGGTATGACGGCTGTCTCTCCCCTGGGCGCTCTCCCCTCTGTCTACTTTCTCTCTCCTTCGTGCTATCTTCTCCCCTCTGCGCTCTCTCCTTTGACCTGTCTCCCCCTGTGTACTCTCTCTCTCCCCCTGCGCTCTCCCCGTGTGCTGTCTTTTCAACCCTGAGCTGTCTTCTCCCCTCATATGCTCTCTCGTTTGAGCTGTCTCCACCTCTGTGCCCTCCACCCTGTATGCGGTCTCTCTCCCCCTGTTCTGTCTTCTCCCCTCTGTGCTCTCTTTTGAGCTGTCTTCTCCATGCACTCTCTCTCTCCCCCTGTGTGCTTGCCCTTCTCCCTGTGTGCTCTCTCTGCCTCCCTGTGTGATCACCTTCCTGTGCTTTGTCTTTTCCCTCTTATGCTCTCTCCCTCCTGTGGGGTCCAAAGATGGTAGTAGTGTAATAGCACATGTCACGGCACTGCCATCTTTGTATACCCAGGTGTCCAAAGATGATGGCCACCTGAGTATGTGCACCGGGTATATGCATGCACACTTACTCAGGCAGTGATGTGTCAGCAGCTGCAGGCAGTGGTTTTGGGTGGGAGTGGTTTTGGATAGCTTCAGCACAGCTGGCAGCACTGTGCAATGTGCCAGTACTGCAAGTGGGCACCATGTTTGCACACCCATCACTCTCTTCACCCTTGTACACTCTCTCTGCCCCCCAGTGCGCTCTCTTGGTCTCATGTGAGCTCTCTCTGTCCCCCTGTGCACACTCTGTACCCCGTGTGCTCTCTGTGCCTCCTGTGTGCTCTCTCTGCCCGTGTGCTCTCTCTGCTCCCCTGTGTGCTCTCTTTATGCGTCCCCATGTGCTCTCCTTGTGTCCCTCTGTGCCACCCTTGTGCGCTCTCTGTGCCTCCATGCACTCTCCATGCCTTTCTTTGTGCGCTCTCTGTGCTACACCTTGTGTGCTCTTTGTGCCCCCCTTGTGCACTCTCGTTGCTCAGTGGTGTGCATCTTTGCATACCCAGGTGTATAAAAATAGTGCATGAAGAAACGGGAGTGTGAGGAACTGCATCTGCGCTTACGTGGCGCATGCGCAGTTAATGAGGCCACCATCTTTGGATTTGCGGTGGTTAGTAACTGCCCCTGTGCATACCAAGTACACGCATGCGCAGTTCCTCATTCCATGTTGTGTTCGACAGGCATCGGGTTGCAGTTGGTGATTGCATTGGCAATGTGGTTTAGCAATTACCTAGCATCGGTTTTGGGTGGATTCAGGTTCGGATGTCAGCGGCACAGCTGGCGGTAGAACTGCTAGACAGTACTGCTGGTGAGCGTCATATTTTCACTCCCATCACTTGGGTTTGCAAATATGGCTGCTACCGGTGCATGATGGTGGTCAACCGGACGGAAGTTGATGATGGTTGCCGTAAGGTAAGTATATTATAGATATACATCTTTGATAATTAATTTTATTATTGAACAACTACACACTACTTTGCCGTCGGTCAATCAAAAATCTTTAATTTGAATATTTAAACAAGTAAAAGTGATGTTTTGTCTTTCTTTTGGGAATAGCTATGTGTGCATAATTATAAGGCAACTATTAGGCCAGGATCAAATGTCGGCTAACTCAAACGAGAATCGTATTGCAGTGCATACACTGGCCATGGCAATCCGGGCCTGAACGTGACAATTTAATGTATTTCTATGCAGCTGTCCCACCCAAGTAAAGGGAGCCTCCAGCCAGTCCAAGCTTTGCAATATGATTGTTATCCATGTTATACGGATGTAGTGTGATCAATTACTAAGCAACTCAATGAAAAATGTCAATTTTTTCCATCTCAATTATTTAATTTTCACCTGTTAAAGTTAGAATAATAACCAAAGAACTCAAAATGCAAAAAAAATAATTTTCTGATATTAAAAAATGTATATCAGTGATCAATACAGCCACCTGTGCATGAGATGGAGAATTGCCCTGCAGAAAAATCAGTTTTCTTGCAAAATGCAGACTTTTTCATGTACCATTGCTTGAAGGAAGTGTTTCCTAAACACTGCAAGTAAGTGTTGGAGCTGATTTTCAGGCTATCTTCAACCCAAAGTACCAACTAGCTTTTCTTTAATATTACCAGCCCAATGCAATACCCCACTTCCACATTGCTGGTGTCGGACTTAAAGTGGAGGTCTGTGCCCATTATTGATCCAGCCACAGACCTATTCATCTAGTAAATCAAGAGTCACTCATTTTATCACCAGTCTATAAATCATATGAAAAATCTTTCTTCAGATATTTCATGGCCAAATCTTGATATTTCAACATATATGTCTTGTTCAGTGTTGATCGTATTTAGTCTACCTAACCTTGGCCATGTATCTGAGCACTGAACACCATGCAGTTCTGGTCAATACAAGGAGGTCTGCAATTATAGATTACAACAACACTGAAGAAAAATGGGTTCTGACTTGATTTTCGTTTGATTATTCTCAAATTGTTTTCCTTGTGGAGAGTTACATGCCTAGCATGCCAGTGTACTTATAACATAGGATAAAAGCCAAACCAGAATCTCAATTTGGAAATACGGTGTTTTGTGATACTGCCCCATGTCATGGTAAAGTATGAGATCTGATTTGGTTAGGTGAGAGGCTAATATTGGGATCGAAGGGATAAGGTTTCTCCTTGTGGAGATTTCCTATGGGAAATTAGATACGCAAATTGCCTCTTCCGAAAGGAAGACAAGTATTTCAAGTGACAATTCTAAAAGTCAATATCAACCCTTTAACAAACTTTGCCATATGACTTAGGGTACCGTCACACTTAGCGACGCACCAGCGATCCCGACAGCGATACGACCTGGTAGGGATCTCTGGTGCGTAGCTGTTGGGATCGCTGGTGAGATGTCAAACAGTTAGATCTCACCAGTGACACAACAACGATCCGGAATGATACGGAGGTCGTTGGGACCCTGTTTCTCAGACGTGTAGTATTGATGTCATTGTCCCTGTCAAACACACCTATGCATGCTGCCCAGCGGGAACCCAACGATCAAAAAATGGTCCAGGCGACTCTGACACGGCCAGCGATCTCACAGCAGGGGCCTGGTCGCTGCTAAAGGCCCCGTCACAAGTGTCAACCAAGGCTGCGATGTCAGAAGCGATGTGCGGGTGCGCGGTCGCTTCCGACATCGCAGCCTTGGTGTCACACGGCAGGATGTTGCCGGTGACGCCGCAGCGATGCGGGCAGAGCCATCGCTCGCTGGGCTGGGATCAACCCATCGAGCGATCCGCAGCAATGCTGCGGTATAGGCTGGATCGCCGCCAACATCGCTATTGCGGTGTCAGATGGCACGATCCAGCCTAATCGCTGGTTGCAGATTGAAAGGTTTACGTTCATCCTCGTAAACCTGTCAACCTGCGACCAGCGATAAATCGCAGTTGCGTCACGCTGTCACACAGCACGACGCACTAGCGATATCGCTAGCAACATCGCTGATGCGTCACTTTTCGGCGAGGTCGCTAGCGACATGGACACGTGTGACACGGCCTTAAGTGTCAAACATAGCGCTATCGCTGGCGAGGTCGCTGTTGCGTCACCTAACTTGTGACTTAGCAGCGATCTTGCTTAGTGTGACGGGGCTTTAGAAAAAGGCTACTTTCACACCTCTGTTTTTTCACATCCAGCACAGATCCAGTTTTTCAGCAAAAACAAGATTTGGTAAAGGATCTTGTTTTGCCCATTCACTGTAATTGGTGTCCGGTAGCATCCTGTTACATCAGGTTGCATCAGTTAGCTACTAGATCCTGTTTTTTAACTAGTGTTAATGTAATGTAATGTTTCATGTAATGTTTTTTAGACCATTTAAAATGGTATCCAACGTGATCTGGTATGATCCGGCATAAATTATACAGAAAGTCAATAGGTGCCGGATCTCGTTTTACCAGATCATGCCAGATCCAAAAAAAATCTCCCCAGCAGCCTGGGTGATGCTTTTGCAAAAGAATCTGTTGAAAAATGGACAATAATTGAGTGAACTGGACAATGCAGTTCCGTTTTTTTTAACGGATTTGACAAACAGATATGGTAAAAATCTGTTATTGTACAGTTAGGGCCCTTTCACATCAGCGTTTTTTTCAAATCGCGGCAGATGCGGTGAAAAAAACGCATCTGCTGCGATTACCGCATACTGGCTGCACTTGAGGCATGGTTGTGGCGCGGTTGCGGTAAACGCCATACAAGGTATAGGCGGACTTGCGGCAGGTGCGGCAAGTGCGGTTTTGGCACTTGCGGCAGGTGCGGCCGCGAAAAAAAGCGCGCCGGTATGCAGTAATCGCGGCAGATGCGGTTTTTTCACCGCATCTGCCGCGATTTGAAAAAAACGCTGATGTGAAAGGGCCCTTAGAGATCCATTTTTTTAATGAATCTGTGTAGGATTTAAAAAAATAGAGGTGTGAAAGTAGCCAATGAAGCCAAGCCAGAATTTAAATTTGAAGATATGGTGATTCGTGATATTGCCCTTTGCTAGTGTAAGGGTGCCGTTACATGCTACGATATCACTTACGATATCGTTGAAACGTCACGCTTTTGAGATCGTTCAAACGATCTCGTTTGTGCATCATTGCGTGTAAACATACAATCTTCAAACGATAAATCGTTATATCGATCATCAAAAATTTGAGATCCTGACCTCAAATCCGTCTTTCGTCGTCCAGTTAACGTTCTGTCAACCTGCAACATTAAGTGTGACATCTTTTTGAACGATGCTGTTCAAAATTCTCCTATTCCTGCTGCTTTGTAAAATCATTCAATAAGTTGTTTGGGAAGTAGCTGGGGCGTTGCCAAATTTAACATCGTTAACGATATCCATGCGTGTGACACTGCACTAACGAAGTTGAAACGACAGCGGTCATGTAACATCGTTAGCGATGTCGTTCACTAGATTGGAGCGTGTGACGGTACCTTAAAGCATGAGATCTGATTTGGCTAGATGGGAAACTTCTGACTTGGAGAAACATTACCCCTTAGATCCTAGCTAAAATCCTCTCAAACAGCTAAATCAGATCCTATGCTTTTATTGACAAGGAGCAACACCATGAAATTTAAATTCTGGTTTGGCTTTTAATCCTCGATTATACTAACTGGCTCAATCAAGGGTCTTTTATGATTGCTTCTTCAAATAGGTGCCCTTCCTCAATCAAACAGCAATTTGGATCTCAAATCTTTGGCAGTTAATGTGGGTCTTTTTTTCTTTGCATGGTTTTGTTACCCCTCTTACTATTTGCAGCAAAACTTTTAATGGTTCTGTGATCTCCTCCCAATATATTTGCAAATTCAAGAGTGTTGCATCCCTCTTTAAGACTTAAAATTGCTTGCTTCTCAGAGTTGCCATGTTTACTATATGGTAAAACTGACCTGGAAGTATGCCTCCCCAGGTCAGTACAAGTTCTTAGATACCAAACAAGTATAGTTTTTTTAAATGATGAAAAAATGAAAAAACGTAAAAAAATTTATAGTGCATTTGTGGCCATTTTCCGAGATAAGTAACATTATTATTTCTGGGGTCTTGGGCTGTGTGAGGGTTGATTCTTTGCTCAGTGAACTGATGCTTTTAGATACTATTTTTTAGTAGATAAAATACAATAAGAGGAAATGAAAATATTGCATTACAATGTTGTGGCGGACAGAAAAAGATAATTCTGGAGGTTTTTCCGTTACGCAGGTTACCGTTTGGATCAATTTATTTCATATTTTGATGGATCCGGGATTTCTGACTGCAATGATACCAAATATGTGTATTATTATTATTATTATTAGTATTATTATTATTATTATATTTTCAATAGGGGGTAATTTTAACTTTTGTGATTTTTTTTTTTTACGTATTCTTAAAACCTTTTCTTCACGTTTTACTATTTTTACTTGTCACTTTAGGGACTTGAAGCTTTCACTATCCGATCACTTGTGCAGTTCAGTACTAACATTCATCAACATGGCTCTGTACAGCACAAAATGATCTTCCCCTGTGAACGTTAGCACTCAGGTAGCGTTTAGAGGAAGTTCATCATTTCTGTAATAGAGCTCATCAGCTAACTCAGTCATGACAACCCATGGCACCCTGCGATCATGTCACAAGCCACCGATGGGAGTGGGGAATGGCACACTCTCCGCCGACGCATCTTAGATCACATTGCAAGAGGTTGACAGCAGGATTTAACTAGTTATCAGTGGAAGGTGGAATCAAGCTTTGTTTGGCGCTGTTAGAGACACATGACAGCTGATCAGATCAGCCGACGTGCAGGGAAAGCTGTGGGCTTAACATTTGAGATTCAATGGGACAGGGGGATGGGAATAAGCTCACCCCTCCTTCTCAGAAGATCAGGTCAGGTGCTTCAGCTGGCAGCCGGCCACCGCCCAAGTCAAGAAAATTGTAATGAGGAAAAAGCTGGCACCTTTATTCTGTAAATCACAGCATTAAAAGTGAAAGCTGAAATAAGCCTCGTCAGACGCGTTTCGATTAAAAAACTCTTTATCAATGACAAAGAGGCACCAACACAACACACATAATAAACCTGCATCATAGGCAGGGAGGCAACCTTAGAATACTAAGTGGTAAAGGGGTTAAAAAAATGGTTCAGACACAGATATCCCACGAAGGGGGCATTATTATTGTGAGAAATATAGATCAGAGTAGACTTACAGTCGTTATGTTTCACACTGGTAATGCTACCTTTTATTTCAAATGATCTCTAGATGCAGATTCTCAGGGAGATCTGTGTCTGGCCCATAGATCTTAAAAACTCATTTACAGATATGAAAAATGTTGATTTTTTTGGGGAAGACTTCAGACTACAGATATCAATGTATCATTTTATTCAGTTTCCTATTAGCTACATATAGATGGCTTAGGGAGGTTTATCCTTAAACACTGTAAAAACATTGAAAGAATTTATGTTACACTGAAGCTGTGAAATTTAAGTCAGTTTCTACTTAGCATTCTGAAAAAAATAATAAAAAAAATTACATACAAAATAGAGAACATCAACAAACCTGGAATATTAACACAGTGTGCAAAGTCAAAAGGACAAAAAATGAGAAGAGATGAATATCTTTGCACATAAGGGAGGCAGGCTTCATTTCAAACCTACAACAAATTTAACATAGCCAACAAAAGGGCATTAAGGTGAGCTAAAACAGAAAATGAAAAAGCTGCGGCAAACAGAAGTAAAGAAAGAAAAATCTAACAGATGCAGAAGAATATAAATTGCTTTAATACAAAAAAGAAGATTGCCACCATGTGAAAAAGGCCTATAAATAATGTAAATCAGTAAGAGTGGTAGACAGACTAAAGAAAAAAAATACAAGAAAGAATAGTATAAACTGCAATAAAAAATCCCTACCCCCTACTATTGGGATATCTTTTAAAATATAGAAAAATAATTATCTTATGTTTTATCCTTTGTATGCTACGGTCTTCTAATTAACCCTCATGGTACATTATATCAACGACAATCTGGTCAACAGTGTTATGGTTATGGGATGCAAAGTGAATAATAGTAAATTTAAAATGCTACATATTAATTGTAATGTAAACTTATTTTCATATGTTTACTTAATATCCATTCCCTACATTTATTATAAGCCAAAGCGCATTTATATTTTTTAGTTTGTATTTGCTCTATATAGTTTCACTAGATGACTATCTACAAATAGCACCATTAACCATAAAAATAATGCCAAAAGGAATAGTTCAGTACATTGTCCAAAGAAATGGTTCCCTAATACCATCTATTATATAATCGCGAATCGGAAAAGCGCCCCTCCGCGCGCTACTTCCGGTGTCGTCATGTGGATACGAATTTAACATTGGGCGCTAAGCGCCCAATGCTGCGCGAGCAATGGCCGCGAGGCCATTGCGAGTCGCTGGCTCAGGGCGAGCAATGGCCGCGAAGCGGCCATTGCGAGTTGCTTGCCCGAAAATCCATCCACAGGCTCGGCCACAACCTTAACGATTTACCGCTCAGGTAGCGCGAGCAATGGCCGCGAGGCCATTGCGAGTCGCTGCCTGAGCCGCAACTCGCTCCCCGCTACCCACAATTCGCCCCACCCATGTCCGCACAGACCCCCCCCATGTCCGCACAGACCCCCCCCCATGTCCGCACCCCCCCCCTTTTCCGCACAGACCCCCCCCGTGTCCGCACAGCCCCTCCCATGTCCGCACAGCCCCTCCCCATGTCCGCACAGCCCCTCCCATGTCCGCACAGCCCCCCCATGTCCGCACAGCCCCACCCATGTCCGCACAGCCCCCCCCATGTCCACACAGCCCCCCCCATGTCCACACAGCCACCCCCATGTCCGCACAGCCACCCCGCAATGTCCGCACTGCCACCCCGCAATGTCCGCACAGCCACCCCGCACCTAAGCTCCTACCCCCTAACTCCGCCGCCCCTAAGTCCCTACCCTCTAAGCTCCGCCGCCTCCTAAGCCCCGACCCGCCCCACCTAAGCCCCTACACCCTAAGCCCCGCCGCACCTAACCCCCGACCAGACGCACCTAATCCCCTACCCCCTAAGCCCCGCCGCAACTAAAAGCCCGCGACACCTAAGCCCCTACCCCATAAGCCCCGCCACACCTAACCCACTACCCCTAAGCCCCGCCGCACCTAAGCCCCTACCCCCTAAGCCCCGCCGCACCTAAAAGCCCCCACCCGCCGCACCTAAGCCCCTACCCCCTAAGTCCGCCGCACCCCTACACCCTAAGCCCCGACCCGCCGCACCTAAGCCCCTACTCCCCAAGCCCCACCGCACCTAAGCCCCTACCCTCTAAGCCCCCCCGCACCTAAGCCCCTACCCCCTAACACCCGCCGCACCTAAGCCCCTACCGTCCGCCGCCAAGCCCCCACCCGCCGCACCTAAACCCCTACCCCCTAAGTCCGCCGCACCCCTACACCCTAAGCCCCGACCCGCCGCACCTAAGCCCCTACCCCCTAAGTCCGCCGCACCCCTACACCCTAAGCCCCGACCCGCCGCACCTATGCCCCTACCCCCTAAGCCCCGCCACACCTAACCCCCTACCCTCTAAGCCCCGCCGCACCTAAGCCCCTACCCCCTAAGCCCCGCCGCCTTCTAAGCTCCCGCCGCTTTCCCCCGCCGCTGTCGCTAACACCTAAAGCCCTACACCCGAAGCCCCCGCCGTCCCCTACCCTAACGTCCCCGTCGATCACTTACATGCCTTCTTAGTCATCTGATCGTCCATCCGATCCACAAGTCCTCCGTCCGGCCAGGCGTCCTCTTCCTCCGGCCCCGGGGGTCTTCTCTCTTCTTTCCGCCATCTCCGCCTCTTCGTCCGGCCCCGGGGATCTTCTGTCTTCTTTCCGCCAACTTCCAGCTCCGACGTCCTCTTCACTTATCATTAACATAGAATGGACGACAAATCCACCATTCTATGTCAATGAGATGTGAGGGGCTCTTCTGATTGGTCGCTGTCTACTGCCCTCAGCCAATCAGAAGAGCCCCTCATTTCCCATTGACATACATTACCGGTATGTCGGCGATTTTATGGCCGGCCACCTGGTTCTATTTGTCGGCCCTAAAATCGCCGACACACCGCTAATGCATCTCTATGGGCAGTGAGCTCGAATTCTGATTGGTCTGCGTCCAATCCGAAATCGGGCGGACTGCCCATAGACATGCATTAGCGGTGTGTCCGCGATTTTAGGGCCGACAAATAGAACCAGGTGGCCGGCCATAAAATCGCCGACACACCGCTAATGTATTTCAATGGGAACAAATAAATTAATATAAACAAATAAATAAAAAATTAAATAATAAAAATAATAAAAAATATAAAATTCATTAAAATAATAATAAAAAAGAATATGCTAGAATATCACCCTTTCAGGGACTGAAGAGAACTGTCTCAGCAAATAATAAATTAATAATAAAAAAAATAATTAACAAATATAAAAAATAAATAAAAAATAAAATATTAAATAAAATAATAATAAAATTAAATATATGCTAATAATATCAGCCCTTTCAGCGGACCTGAAAGAGAACTGGGTCTCAGCCTAAATAATAAATTTAAATAAAAATAATTAAAAAATAATTAAAAAATAATAAAAAAATAAATAAAAATAATAAATAATTAAATAAAAATAATAATTTAAAAAAATAAAATATATAATAATATACTTTACAGCAATAAAATGGATTAGCATAATATTATTAATGGTTAATAATTAATGACTATTAATGCTAATAATAATCTATTAATAATTAGTAAAAATAATCTATTAAATGCTAATAATAATGTATTAAAATGATAATTAATAAAAATGATAATAATAATGCATATATGCTATTAATGCTATTATAATGCTATTAATGCTAAAAATTAATGCTATTAATGCTAATTAATTAATGCTATTAATGCTAATAATTATGCTATTAATGCTATTAATGCTAATAATTTTTAATGCTATCTATTATAATGCTTAATAATGCTATTATTTAATGCTATTAATTGCTATTATTAATGCTATTATGCTAATAATGCATTAATGCTATTAATGCTATTAATAATGCTATTAATGCTATTAATTATGCTATTATCTATTAATGCTATTTATAATGCTTTTATGCTATAATAATGCTATATGTAATAATATGCTATTAATGCTCTTTATGCTAATACTAATTATTAATGCTATTTATGCTATTAATTCTATTATTATGCTATTAATGCTATTAATGCTAATAATAATGCTATTATCTATTAATGCTATTAATATGAATTTAATGTATTAATTATATGCTATTAATTAATAATATTATGCTATTATTTAATGCTATTATAGCTAATAATGCTATTTTATGTATTAATGCTATTAATAATGCTATTAATGCTATTAATTTATGCTATTAATGCTATTTTAATGCTAATATTTATCTAATTATTTGGTATTAATAATGCTTAATTTATAATGCTATAATTTTTTTTAATTATATTATTTTTATTTTTTATGCTATTAATGCTAATAATAATGTATAATGCTAATTAATGCTATTAATGATAAATGTTATTAATGCTATTATTAATGCTAATGATGCTATTATTAATGCTATTAATGCTAATAATAATGCTATTAATGCTATTAATTATGCTATTAATGCTATTAATGCTAATATTTATCCTATTAATGCTATTAATGCTATTAATAATGCTATTAATGCTATTAATTATGCTATTATTGCTATTAATGCTAATATTTATCCTATTCATGTTATTATTAACGCTATTAATGCTAATAATAATGCTATTAATGCTATTAATGCTAATAATAATGCTATTAATGCCATTAATAATGCTATTAATGCTATTAATGCTAATATTTATCCTATTCATGGTATTATTAATGCTATTAATGCTAATAATAATGCTATTAATGCTATTAATGCTAATAATAATGCTATTAATGCTATTAATAATGTTATTAATGCTATTATTAATGCTAATAATGCTATTATTAATGCTATTAATGCCAATAATAATGCTATTAATGCTATTAATAATGCTATTAATGCTATTAATGCTAATATTTATCCTATTAATGCTATTAATGCTAATAATAATGCTATTAATGCTATTAATAATGCTATTAATGCTATTAATTATGCTATTAATGCTATCAATGCTAATATTTATCCTATTAATGGCATTATTAATGATATTAATGCTAATAATAATGCTATTAATGCATTAATGCTAATAATAATGCTATTAATGCTATTAATAATGTTATTAATGCTATTATTAATGCTATTAATGCTATTATTAATGCTATTAATGCCAATAATAATGCTATTAATGCTATTAATAATGCTATTAATGCTATTAATTATGCTATTAATGCTATTAATGCTAATATTTATGCTATCAATGCTATTAATATTGCTATTAATGCTAATAATAATGCTATTAATGCTATTAATAATGTTATTAATGCTATTATTAATGCTAATAATGCTATTATTAATCCTATTAATGCTAATAATAATGCTATTAATGCTATTAATACTGTTATTAATGCTCATAATACTGCTAATAATGCTATTAATACTGCTATTACTGCTAATAATAATGCTATGGCTTATATTATTGCTATTGATGATGCGATTATTATTTAAAAATCTTTAAAAAAACAATAAACATATTTTAGATACCCGATGCATTTGCATCAGGCTAACAGCTATAACTACTATAATCAAATTAATGCACGTTCTAGAATCCCGATGCATTTGCATCGGGCTCACAGCTAGTTAGCAATAATATTCTACATTCCCCATAGGAATAGTGTCAAACAGATGGTACCAATAGGAATATTCTCATATTGGTAATTAAAACTATATGTACCAGAGTTTCAAGGAATTTTCAAAATGTGGCACAGTGAAGGGACCAGCTTAAGATGAATCAATGAGACTTGAGTGATGACTAAAGGAATGAATGACAATTACAGGCAATGTAAAGTGAAGAATTACCGTACACTGGAATCTAAGCACAGCTGAGGAGGTGATCATGTAAAACCACAGGCTACAGGCTCTAGACATTGCTAGTGCATATTCCTTTTAAAAAGTTATATAGCAAAAAAGGCAGTTTAAAACTTAAGATAGAAAAGGTTCACACAACCATACTATCTTGTCCATCTCTGTCAAAATTTCAGGCTCGACTGCGGATCTTAAGACCTGAAATAAAGCACCACTCCAGCTTTTTTTTCAGTGCTGTAGTAGTGCTTTAGACACAAGGGCCTGTCTCTGCTATTATACTTACCCTCCAGCGTTTTCATGATTTTTCCACATCTCTCTGGTCCCACGGCGCTAACTTCCCATGACTTCTGACTAGCTGGAAGTCAGAGGTAATGTCATAAGAGTTCAATACAAATCTACAAGAGCTAGAACAGGGCTCTCATATAGTTGTATTGATTTGAGAACTTTAACGTGCTCCATCAAACACTGGAGCTGTCGGCAGGTCACAAATTGTTGGAGACAGAAACAGTGAAAATTTAAGATGAAGCTGCTGGAGTGTGAGCATAAGGATATGTTCACACTAGACATTTTTTATCCGTTTTTTGGTGTTGCGTTTTTATTTTTAAAACTGCACCAAAAATGGATCAGTCATTGCTTCAGCCAGCAAAGTTAATGGGATTTTCAATTAGCTGTGCAGATGTGAGCATTTATGACTGCTACATTAGTGGTATAGAAAGCGCATCCAGACAATAATGAGCATGCCAATTTGTGATCTACTTTTCTGGTACACTTTTCACACCACGAACACTCCATTACATACCCTCTCCTGCGATCCCACAGCGAGTCCTGGTGGTGTCTGCCTTTCGGGAATCGGCAAGACATGCAGGAACGGTACTGACAGGACCTGGCCACCTGACTTATCCTGAGAGTCACATGGGCAGGTCCTGTCAGTACTCCTACTGTACTACCCGCAGGTCCTGCTAATGCCTGGAGGATAAGGAAGTGTATGTGTGTCTGTCTGTGCGTCTATATGTCTGTGCTGCAGTAATGGTGAAATAAAGAATTTTTTCTTGGAAACATTGGCTACGTGAGGCACTGTCTTCTATCTTCATGTGTCTGTCTGTGTTCCCCAAAAATAGAGCAAAAAGGCAACAGAAGCGGATAATGCATTTGAGATGCTGTTTTGCAAAAATCCATCTTTGGTGCAGAAAATGCATCAAAAATGGATCAACAAAAATGGAGCACAAACATCCTGTGTTAATGAGGTCTTAGACAGGAAGCGGAAGACTTAAGGTACCGTCACACGCGCCAATTTTGCTAGCAATTTCATTGCCAATTTGCTGGTTGCAGTGAAATCATGGACACATTGTTCTATTTTGTTGCCGTTTACAAATGGAACAATGTGTCCATGATTTCACTGCAACAAGCAAATTGTCAGTGAAATTGCATACAAAATTGCCGCGTGTAACGGTACCTTTAGACTTAAAGCCCCACTCCATTGGTGCAATAAAAAAAATTCTGGATTGCTGTTTAAATGAGGTACGGTTATATGCCATGGTGTTAGCTCAGGTTAAAATACACATTTTATGGAATTGTGGCTATAGCACAGACAATTTAACAGAAGAACATAGTCTTGTGAGCAAGCTGTAAAGTATCAAAGTGTATAAAGTAAGTAACTTGCTCCACACAAAGCTTTCTGCTTAAACTTACATCTCATCTATTACACAGACAGAAAGTAAAACGTTTAATCCTGTTTCATGACTTCAAATTAGTGATGGGCAGAGGTTCTTTTACATGATGACAGTTTAAATAAATATTAAGAGGCATAAAATGGCTAATTATTTACTGTTACACAAAATAGTGACCTTTTGTTATCTTACCGGTATCGAACATGTTCAATTGTATCATGGGTCATTCTGCTACTTAAATTGTTGCTGTGAGGATTACCTGAAAAGTGTAAATGTATGTGAAATATTAGAGTCTTCTCTTAATACATAAAAAAGTTGAATACAGCATCACATAATTGTATTACATTTAGAAATGCTTTACAAAATCATCAACCAGTTTCTAAAAGCAGATATAACTGGGTATCATTAAAACTGTTATACAATACTGGACAACTATTAACCCGTTCAGGGCCCAACCTATTTTGACCCTAATGACCAGGCCATTTTTGTCAATTCTGACCAGTGTCCCTTTATGAGGTAATAACTCTGGAACGCTTCAATGGATCCTAGCGATTCTGAGACTGTTTTTTGTGACATATTGGGCTTCATGTTAGTGGTAAATTTAGGTCGATATTTTTTGCGTTTATTTGTGAAAAAATAAAAAAATTGACAAAAATGTTGAAAATTTCGCAATTTTCAAATTTTTAATTTTTATTCTGCTAAATTTTTCATTTTTACAAAGGAAAAAAGAAAATATCTACACTAGACTGTGAGGTCCATTTTTGAGTATGACAATACTCCATACATAGTTGGAAACTATTGTTCAGGCACACATAAGGGCTCAGAAATTAAAGAGCACTATTTGATTTTTGGAGCAAATTTTTACTGGTAGAATTTATAGATTCCACGTTGCAGTTGAAAAGTCCCTAAAGTGGGAAAAAAAGCATAAACTTAATCATGTCATCCCATTTTGCTGTCTCCCTATCCCTAGGAATTTAATAAGGGATACAAATAGTATTTTAAACAAAGAGTTGATATGCAAAATGCTATAACTGAGCTATAAAAAATGAAAAACTACTTTTTTTTTTCAAGGAAATGCTATTTTAACCCAAAATTTCTAATTTTCACAATTGTAAATGGAGACATGTTGAGCAATTTCTACAGACTAGTTTGATACTCCAAATGTAGTCAGAAGCTATTGTTGGGGCATATGGCAGGGCTTGGAAAAGAAGAAGCACTATTTGTTCTGCGTAACGTAAATTAGACTACAGATTCCATTTCACGCTTATACAGTTCCTTAACAAGGTGCCAAAAAAGCAGAAACTCCCCCCTAGGGACCCCATGTTGGAAGTTACACTCCTCTTTGGATTAATCTAGAAATGTGTGGAGCATTCTGAGCCCACTTGTGCTTCACAGAATTGTATAATATTGTGCCATGAAAATGAAATATTACATTTTCTAAATGTAAAATTTAGCATTATATGGTCAGAATCTACTGTTTGTGAAAATAGAAGGGCATATAAGGGAAGGGAGCCATTCTACTTTTGGAATGCAATTTTAGGTAGATTAGATTGTGGACTCCATGTTACATAAGGAAAGCCCCTGGAATACCAAAATAGCAGAAACTCTCCACATGTGACCATATTTGTAACAGGACACCTCTTGAGAAATTGATTAAGAATTGTACTAAACATTTTAAACCCATAGGTAGGCATGAGGAAGTAGTGAAATATTCGGACTCGCTATACTCGTAACGAGTAGACCCTAATACTCGGATATCTCGTTACGAATAGCTAGTCCAATGTAAGTCAATGGAAAATGCGAGTACTTTCGCAGTGTATAAAGGTAAAGGAGATCCGGTACCGCCAAGATAGGTTATAATCCTTTATTCCGAGTATAAAATCATCACAGATGACCCCCCCATAGGGGAAAAAACACTGATGTGTTTCGGAGCGAACTCCTTAATCAGTAGTATCTATGTACACTGCGGAAGTGAAATAAAAGTTAATAAAAGGTGTTAAAAATAAAAAAATTACATACTCACCTATCTGATAGTTGTCCCGGGATCCGAAAAGAACACATCTGCTGGCCTGCCAGGACCTTACATCTGATGGCCAATCAGATGGCTGGTAGCAATCAGGTGCTGTGTGATGTCACACACCACCTGATCGCTACCGGCCATCTGATTGGCCATCAGATGTAAGGTCCTGGCAGGCCAGCGGATGTGTTCTTTTCGGATCCCGGGACAACTATCAGATAGGCGAGTATGTCATTTTTTTTATTTTTAACACCTTTTATTAACTTTTATTTCACTTCCGTAGTGTATATACAGTAGATACACTGCGAAAAAGAATGTACTACTCACTACTCCTAACAAGTAATTGGAAGAAAACTCGCAGACTAGCGAGTAGCCCGAATACCATACTATTCGGCGAGTACTGAATAGTTTCAAGTATACTTCTCATCCCTACCCATAAGTGATTAACAAATCTGTATAATATTGAGCTCTAGATATGACAAAAATATACCTTTTATCCCTTAAACTAATTATTTTAATTTTCAAAAAGTAATAATATGAAAAAAAAATTGATCACAAACTCTATTACGCAATTTTTCTTGAGTACACCAATTCCCCATATGTGGTTGGAAACTACTTTGTAGGCCCAGTGCAAAAGTCAAAAGGCAGAAGTGACATAATGGAGTGCAGATTTTGCTTAAATGGTTTGTGAGTGCCATGTCATAGTTTTAGGATCCGTTTGGTGCCAGAAAATGAAATCTCTCCAATGAGTGGCCCATTTTACAGAGTACACTATTCAATTAATTACTGTAATCTAGGGTTGTAATGAGCACTTTGACACCACACATGTTTCATATTAGTCTGTAGTATTATACTGTTGAGTTATCAAACTAGTTCCCTCTTCAGTAAAGACCGTAAAAAATATACATAAAAAAAGCAGCAAAAACACTATGCGTTCTCAGTATACCAACAAAAAAAAGGGGAATAAAACACGATCAACAAGTCATACAGTACAGACCAAAAGTTTGGACACACCTTCTCATTTAAATAGTTTTCTGTATTTTCATGACTATGAAAATTGTACATTCACACTGAAGGCATCAAAACTATGAATTAACACATGTGGGATTATATACATAACAAAAAAAGTGTGAAACAACTGAAAATATGCCTTATATTCTAGGTTTCTTCAAAAGTAGCCACCTTTTGCTTTGATTACTGCTTTGCACACTCTTGGCATTTTCTTGATGAGCTTCAAGAGGTAGTCACCGGAAATGGTCTTCCAACAGTCTTGAAGGAGTGCCCAGAAATGCTTATCACTTGTTAGCCCTTTTGCCTTCACTCTGCGGTCCAGCTCACCCCAAACCATCTCGATTGGGTTCAGGTCTGGTGACTGTGGAGGCCAGGTCATCTGGCGTAGCACCCCATCACCATCACACTTCCTCCTCCATGCTTCACAGTGAGAACCAGGAATGTAGAGTCCATCTGTTCACCTTTTCTGCGTCACACAAAGACACGTGGTTGGAACCAAAGATCTCAAATTTGGACTCATCAGACCAAAGCACAGATTTCCACTGGTCTAATGTCCATTCTTTGTGTTCTTTAGCCCAAACAAGTCTCTTCTGCTTGTTGCCTGTCCTTAGCAGTGGTTTCCTAGAAGCTATTTTACCATGAAGGCCTGCTGCACAAAGTCTCCTCCTGTTAACAGTTGTTGTAGACATTTGTCTGCTGCTAGAATTCTGTGTGGCATTGACCTGGTCTCTAATCTGAGCTGCTGTTAACCTGCGATTTCTGAAGCTGGTGACTCGGATGAACTTATCCTCCGCAGCAGAGGTGACTATTGGTCTTCCTTTTCTGGGGCGGTTCTCATGTGAGCCAGTTTCTTTGTAGCAATTGATGGTTTTTGCAACCGCACTTGGGGACACTTTCAAAGTTTCCCCAATTTTTTGGACTGACTGACCTTCATTTCTTAAAATAATGATGGCCACTCGTTTTTCTTTACTTAGAATTTGTATTATGGCAAGAAAAAAAGCAGCTAACAGTCTATTCAGTAGGACTATCAGCTGTGTATCCACCAGACATCTACACAACACAACTGATGGTCCCAACCCAATTTATAAGGCAAGAAATCCCACTTATTAAACCTGACAGGGCACACCTGTGAAGTGAAAACCATTTCCGGTGACTACCTCTTGAAGCTCATCAAGAGAATGCCAAGAGTGTGCAAAGCAATAATCAAAGCAAAAGGTGGCTACTTTGAAGAACCTAGAATATAATACATATTTTCCATTGTTTCACACTTTTTTGTTAAGTATATAATTCCACATGGGTTAATTCATAGTATTGATGCCTTCAGAGTGAATCTACAATTTTCATAGTCATGAAAATACAGAAAACTATTTGAATGAGAAGGTGTGTCCAAACCTTTGATCTGTACTGTATGTAAATAATAAATTGTATCACTAAAAATGTTATCTTGTCCCACAAAATCAAGCCACCAGAGATGTAGCTGAAAATCCAAATGTAAGTGCACAGCACAGAACACAGAATAAATGTGAACTGATGCAAAATCGTCTGTACCCAAGTTTCCATCAACAGCATTCAACACAACCACAAAAAAACAAGTCCCCCTCTCAGGTCTATCATCTGTTAATGCAAATATAAGAGATTTCCACATTACTGGTCGCACAAGGGCTCCAGAAAATCGTTATGGCTCCTGGTCCACAAAAAAGAAAACAACAAAAACTGCGCTCACAAATCCAAATGCTCCCTTGCTTCTGAGCCCCACAATGTCTAAACCACAGTTAATGTCCACATGTTTGGAATTGTTGTAGTGAGGAAACCTGCCTAATTTACTGGATGTGTTTTTCCAGAAGCATGAACTTGACACAATGTACGAGCACTACAATGAATTAAGAGATTCAAGGTCTTATTTGCAATCTTTAATTCTGCAATATTAACTGCATTTGACAACATGGGTGTTTCCCAGAGATCAAATTATCACTACATATATAGATGAACAGCCAGAGGGGTGTAATTTCCAAATTGTGGTCACTTGAAGGGATGTCAGCTGTTCTGGTTCTTAGGGGCTATGCAAACATAGTCCGGAAACAATTTTAGGAAAACCTGTGCCCAAAAATCAAATGGCGCTCCTTTGCTCCCGAGCCCTGGGGTGCAGCCAAACAGTACTGTAAAGTCACATATAGGGTATTGCCACATTCAAGAGAGATTGTTGAATACATTTTAGGGCCGTTTTTACCAATTCCACTTGTCAAAATGGGAAATCTTGGGTTAACAACAACTTTTTAGTGGTAAAAATGCTATTTTTTTCTTCACTGTTCAACAGTATAACGTTATGCATTGCACCTGTGGTGTCAATATGCTTACTGCTCCCTTTGATAAATTCCTTGAGGGGTGCAGGTTGTTATATGTGGCATACCCAAACTATTCCAGTTAAATCTGAAATCCAATATGGCGTTCTATCTCTTCTGAGCTTTGTACTGTGCCTCAACAGTAGTTAAATCAAAAAAGAGTTACAGTGCTTTGTGAAAATATGTGGCCCCCTTGAAGTTTTCAAGCTTTTGCCACATTTCATGCTTCAAACAAAGACATACCATATATACTCGTGCATAAGCCGACCCGTGTATAAGCCGACCCCCCTACTTTTGCCCCCAAAACCTGGGAAAACCTATTGACTCATGTATAAGCCGAGGGTGGACCCCAGCACAGGTATACAGCCCCCAGCAGTGTGGTACACAGGCCCAACCAGTGGTATACAGGCCTCCCCAGTGGTAGTATACAGCAGCCTCCCCAGTGGTAGTATACAGCAGCCTCCCCAGTGGTATATACAGGCCCCAGCAGTATATACAGCAGACCCAGTGGTATACAGCAGTGGTATACAGGCCCCAGTTGTATACAGGCCCCAGCAGTATATACAGCAGCACCAGTGGTATAAAGGCCGCAGTGGTATACAGGCCCCAGCAGTATATATAGCAGCCCCAGTGGTATACAGGCCCCAGTGGTATACAGGCCCCAGTGGTATACAGGCCCCAGCAGTATATATAGCAGCCCACGTGGTATACAGGCCCCAGTGGTATACAGGCCCAGCAGTATATACAGCATCCCCAGTGGTATACAGGCCCCAGTGGTATACAGGCCCCAGCAGTATATACAGCAGCCCCAGTGGTATACAGGCCCCAGTGGTATACAGGCCCCAGCAGTGTGTCATATATGGCCCCCAAATGCTAGCACTCGGCCCCTCCATTGTAAGGCCCCCCCCTGCTGCTTAACTTACCATCCCTGGTCTTCTGCACCGCGCCGGTCCTCTGTGCTCCGTCCTCCGTGCTCCCGTCCTCGGCTGCATCCGGGGTCCCCGGCCGTCACAGTAACGATGACGTCATGCGACCGGCCGGTCACATGACCCCGGATGCTGCCGAGGACGGGAGCACGGAGGACGGAGCACAGAGGACCGGCGAGGTGCAGAAGACCAGGGATGGTAAGTTAAGCAGCAGGGGGGGGCCTTACAACGGAGGGGGCGAGTACCAGCATTTGGGGGCCATATATGCAGATATGCACTGCTTCCCCTGCCGCTGATTGACAGGGGGAAGCAGTGCATATATAATGAGCGGCCCCACGTGACGGGGCGCTCATACAGCAGCCTCCCCCGCCTCCTCCAGCCTCCCCAGCCTCGGACACAGCCCCCACCACAGCCCCTACCGTATTGACCCGTCTATAAGCCGAGGGGGGAACTTTTCAGCCCAATTTTTGGGCTGAAAAACTCGGCTTATACACGAGTACATACGGTAAATTCTAATTTTTTGTGAAGATTCAACAACAAGTGGGACACAGTCATGAAGTGGAATGAAATTTATTGGACATTTTAAACTTTATCAAATAAAAAACTGAAAATTGGGGTGTGCAATGTTAATCGGCCCCCTTGTAGATTTTGCTTTATGTTTGGGATCATTGTCTTGTTGGAAGATAAATCTCAGCCTCAGGTCTTTTGCAGACTCCAACAGGTTTTCTTCCAGAATGGTCCTGTATTTGGCTCCGTCCATCTTCCCATCAATTTTAACCATCTTCCCTGTCCCTGCTGAAGAAAAGCAGGCCCAAACCATGATGCTGCCACCACCATGTTTGACAGTGGGGATGGGGTTTTGAGGGTGATGAGCTGTGTTGCTTTTACGCCAAACATATTGTTTTGCATTGTGGCCAAAAAGTTCGATTTTGGTTTCATCTGACCAGAGCACCTTATTCCACATGTTTGGTATGTCCCCCCAGGTGGCTTGTGGCAAACTTCAAACGAGACTTTTTATGGATATCTTTGAGAAATGGCTTTCTTTTTGCCACTCTTCTATAAAGGCCAGATTTGTGCAGTGTACGACTGTTTGTTGTCCTATGGACAGACTCTCTCACCTTAGCTGTAGATCTCTGCAGTTCAATCAGGGTGATCATGGGCCTTTTGGTTGCATCTCTGATCAGTCTTCTCCTTGTTCGAGATTAAAGTTTAGAGGGACGGCCGGGTCTTTGTAGATTTTTAGTGGTCTGATACTCCTTCCATTTCAATATGATCACTTGCACAGTGCTCCTTGAGATGTTTAAAATTTGGGAAATCTTTTTGTATCCAAATCCGGCTTTAAACGTCACCACAACAGTATAATGGACTTGCCTGGTGTGTTCCTTGGTCTTCATGATGCTCTCTGCACTTGAAACAGAACCCTGAGACTATCACAGAGCAGGTGCATTTATACGGAGACTTCATCACACACAAGTGGATTGTATTTATCATTACTAGTCATTTAGGACAACATCATTCAGAGATCCTCACTGAACTTCTGGAGTGAGTTTGCTGCAGTGAAAGAAAAGGGCCGAATAATATTGCCTTGCCCCAATTTTCAGTTTTTTATCTGTTAAAAAAAGTTTAAAATATGCAATAAATTTCGTTCCACTTCATGATTGCGTCCCATTTGTTGTTGAATCTTCGTAAAAAAATTAGAATTTATATCTTTATATTTGAAGCCTGAAATGTGGCAAAAGGTTGAAAAGTTCAAGGGGGACAAATACTTTCACAAGGCACTGTATCAGAGTACTTAAGAGAAATTGCAAAACAAACTGCTTTGTGCATTTTCTTCTCTTATCCTTGTGAAAATACAAAGAAAAAAATCTCAAAGAACATTTTTGTGGAGGAAATTTGATTTTTTTTATTTCCACAGCTCAACATTCTAAAATTCTGTGAAGCGCCAGGGGGTTCAAGGTGCTCACCACACATCTGGATGAGTTCCTCGAGGGGTCTAGTTTTCAAAATGGGGTCACTTGTGGGGGTTTCCACTGTTTAGGCACATTAGGCGTTCTCCAAATGCGACATTGCATCAGCTAATAATTGAACACAATTTTGAATTTGAAAAGTCAAATGGCGCTCCTTCCAAGTCCTGTTATGTGCTCAAACAGTGGTTTTCCACCACATATGGAATATCAACATACTCAGGAGAAGTTGCACATCAACATTTGAAGTCCATTTTAGCCTTTTACCCTTGTGAAGATGCATAATTTAATAATAAATTAAAATTTTTCAGGAAAAAGTAACTTTTTCATTTTTTTCCTTCCACATTTCTTTGATTCCTATGACGCACCTGAAGGGTTAATACAATTCTTGAATGTGGTTTTGAGCAGTCTGAGGAGTGCAGTTTTTAGAATGCTGTCATTTTAGGATATTTTCTCTGATATAGAATCCTCCAAATCACTTCAAATGTGATGTGTAAATCTTGATGTAAAAATAAGAAATTGGGGATAAACTTTGAACCCTTGTAACTTCCTAACCAAAAAACTTCTGTTTCAAAAATTGTGCTGATGTAAAGTAGACATGTGGGAAATATTATTTATAAACTATTTTGTGTGATAGTACTCTCTGGTTTAAGGGCAATAAAAACTCAAAGTTTGAAAATTTTTAACATTTTCAAAATTTTCACAAAATGTTCACATTTTTCACACAAATACAAAATATTCATCCTAAATTTGCCACTAACATGAAGTACAATATGTCATGAAAGAACTTTCTTGGAGTGACTAGTATCCATTACATTTTCTGAGGCAGTGACTAAACCTTGGAGGATATAGTCAGTCTGGCAGGCTAACAGTTAACGCACTATTAACTTCTCCGTATAAAGGACCCTTGCGATGCAATATCATGTGACAATAGTGAGCGAAGCTAAGCAAGCACAATCATGTGCTATGAAGACTTAGCTTGCCTATTGTAGTCACATGATCGTGACATCACACAGGTCATACAGCATCTTATAAAATTCAGCAAAGATGTTGACTATTAACCTGCCAACGTGACTACATCATCCAAGGTGTAGTCACTGCCTCAGAAAATTTAAGTGTATAAATGCTTTTTTTCACCTTTAACATTACACTAGGAGCTCAGACAGGGATGCTGGGTAGTGATAGCTGGGGGTATAACTAGCTGACAGGTTCCCTTTAAGGGTGGCAACACACTATGTGAGATGCATGAGAGATAGTCACATGAGTCTCACATGACTCACCTGGAATGACCACTGCCTCTCTGGACCGATGCACGTCAGCTGCTTGTATTTCTATAGAGCTGAGGCGCTTCCCTTCAGAGAGGCAGGGGCCGTGTCGGGTGAGTCATGCGAGATTTGTGAGTATCTCGCATGGTATGATTCCACCCTAAGTGCCAGAACAGCAGAAACACCCTCAAGTAATTTTATTTTGAAAATGACAACTGTTCCGAAATTCATCTACAGGTGTAGTGACAATTTTTATTCACTATTTGTTTTACAGAAACAAACATTGGATGTGGCAGAATGAAAACTGCAAACATGCTAACGAATCTTGGGATTCTGGAGACACTCACCCTATAAATTATATGGTCTCTCCTCACTACAGTAACACAAAACATATGGACTCTAGAAAACTGTGGTTTAGACACATTGCGGAGCTCAGAAGAAAAAGAGCATGTGGCGTTATGAATGCAGATTTTGCTTCTTTTGCGGTATGCCATTTGGATTTTCCAGAGCTTTTGTGCTACCAGTAACTTGCTATATTTCTATTAACAGATGACGGAGTGGCAATTGTTTTTTGTGGGGTGAGTTAAACTTTTTATTAGCATTTTGGGGAACATAACATTTCACATCACTCTTAAGGCTCAGTTAACATTTATCTTGTACTCTACACTTACATAGGAGTTTCTGTCTAAATCTACAAAACGTGTGATTAATATGGAACTCCAATGGATCAATTCACTATATAGGCAGAGTTACTGCGGACTCCATTTGGCCCCTTTTCCTTGTTGTCTATTGTTTTAGTGGGGCATAAAAGTGTGGTTGATCACACAATATAACACAATTTTTGTTCCTGCCTTCCAAGTGTAATATTTCAACTGCTTATGTGTAAAGACTATGGAAAAACGACTACATTCAGCTCAAGCATTGATTTTATGACCACAGCCCCAAAAAATGTCATATTTATTGTGTCAACAAAGGAAATTACAATATGTAACAAATTTTTATTTTTTTTTGTTCCTGGGTACAAATTGTGTTTTCCTAACCCGTTATGCCTAAAACAAATAGAAAATAGTTGTTGTTCCATAAAAACTTTGCTTCTGTGATCAGGACAATGATATTTTGAAATTGGTCTGTTTTCAGGAAAATTCTCAATTTGTATTCAATACTGAGACAATGTCAAATTGTACTGATCACAAAAGCAAAGTTTTTGTGGAACAACAACTATTTTCTATTTGTTTTAGGCATAACGGGTTAGGAAAACATACTTTGTACCCAGGAACAAAAAAAAATAAAAAATTTGTTACATAGTGTCATCAGTGCTTTTATACATGTCTGAAAATACTGACAATGACAATTTCCATATCAGATGGAGTCCAATTCAGTTGGCCTTGTTGTAGGGAATTTTCCATTGGGTGTTGTGGCTGAATCACATATTTCAGGGATTTTCATAAGTAAGTGCTCAGTGTAGAGCATAAGATACATGTGAATAAGGTCTTATTGCAATCATTGGGAGGTAAAATGAACAAATCAATAGCAGTTTAAGAATTGCTTGAATTATTTTATTTTTTACACCAATTATTGTGCAATATAAGTAATAAGATATTTTTATTTTATAGTGTATACAATAAGACCAATTATAGATTTATATAGTTCTTCAATATAATACTTATACACTTTTTTTATTTTAATTACAAAAAAAATTTTTTGCACCATGATATGAGAGTTATAACTTTTCTATTTTGTTGCCAACAGAGTTAGGTGAGGGTGTGTTTTTTGTAAGATACGTTGAAGCTTCTAGAGGTACCATTTTTGTGTCCATAATATTTTTTAATCATTTCCTATTTTAATTTTTTGAAAGCAAAATGAATAAAAAAACAGCAATCTTGGAATAGATTTTATACTTTGTTTGTTGTGCTTTTACTGTGTGGTAAAAGTGATAAGCTAGCTTTGTTTTTTTTGGGCCAGTATCACAGTGAAAAGTCCCTCGATCTGGGAATCAGACTCAAGAGGGTCTATAAAGTAGACCCAGCACAAGTCCAGCCTTGGGAACACCCACAAAGGGTAGAACTTGCTACAGCCTGTCTGGCTAAGAAATCCTTCTTCCCTAAGGAGGAGTCATCTCTCCTCAAAGATCCAAAGGAGAGAAAGGCAGATGTCCTGCTAAAGAAGGAGTATGTCACAGCAGCTTCAGTGGCTAAAGTGCCCTTGTCCTCAGGAGTGGCATGAGAAGAGATTTTAGATAACCTTCCCTTTCTTAAGTCTGCAGCAGATTCTCTGTGATGCTTCAGTTGAAAAATAAAAGGGGGCCTCCAAAGCTCTAGCAGTTGCAAATGTGGCTAGAAGAGCGTTATGGATTAAGCAGTGGGCTGGGGATGTTCTGTTCAAGATGCATTTCTGCAGCTTACCATTCCAGCCCTCGAGCCTATTCGGTTCTCAATTCGATGAGATCCTCAAGACTCTCCCAGACAACAAAGGTTCCTCGTGTCCTCACCCGAAAAGAGCTTTTACATCCTTTTGCTCTCAGAGGAGGGGGTTGCCCAAGTTCAGGACCAGACTGCAGGGCAGAATGCAATGTAGGCCAAAATCATCAGTATCTGCGACAAAGCAAAGACAGCCCTTTCGTTAAGGAAAGACCTTATGACGCAAGTGTTACATGAGAGTAGGCGGAACATTGACCAGCTTTTTTGCAGCCTGGACAACAATGTCCAGTGACGCCTGGGTCCGCTCTGTCATCAACAGAGGATACTGACTAGAATTTACAAAGCTTCCTCCTGACTGCTTCATGATAAATCGGTATCAAAATGCAATTATAGGGTCCTAGTGCAGAAGTTTCAACAAAAAGGCGCATTAGAAGTGGTGCCTCCGCATCAAAGATGGCGGGGGTATACTCCCCTCTGTTCCCAGATCCCAAACCTGGGGGCAAATGACGTCTGCTAGTAGACCTTACATTTCTGAATACTTTCTTACAAAAGAGAACATTCAAATGGAATCCATTCGCTCATTAGTGTTAACCCTGCACAAAGACAACTGGATGGTGACAGGTCTACAAGATGCATATCCACGTGTACCAATTCTTCAGGCACATCACAGATTCCTTTGAGTGGTCCTCCGATGGGAATAATTACCAATTTGTTTACCTGCCCTTTGGATTCTCGTCAGTCGAGAGTATTCACCAAAATAACGATAATTCTTGTAGCCATTCTCAGACTCTAGGGCAGGGGTCTCAAACTCCAGGCCCCGAGGGCCGCACACAGTCCAGGTTTTCAGGATTTCTGTAGAATTTGACAGTTGGTAATTTGATTACTAACTGTCAAGTACTATAGAAATCCTGAAAACCTGGACTGTGTGCGGCCCTCGAGGCCTGGAGTTTGAGACCCCTGCTCTAGGGTATGTCATACCATATCTAGATAAAAAGAAAAAAAAATAGTGTTGCGCCACCTGTGGATCTCTCCTGCTTTAAAAGCGGTTGTATTAAGAATAAACTAACCTTTAAAGGTTGTGCCAGATCCGCACAACCAGATTGTGAGCGTAGTTTGTGGCTCAGGCTGCCAGCCTTGGATCTGTAGTGCTCCTGTATCCTCAATCACCTCTGCTCCTGGCCTCGTGTAGTCCACACTCTCACTCCAGGGTTGGGTTAGGAAATTCCAGGTTGATCCATTAACCCTATCCCGCCTGCAGCTCTGTCACTGCTTTCCCCAAGGGAATTTGTATGATAGAATTCAGATAGAACATGCGGTTCTATAGTAGAGCGCAGGAATAATACAGGATACTTAAATCTTAATCTCCGTAACTTTATTCATAAAAAGCTCCAGACTACAACGCGTTTCGACGTACAGACGTCTTCCTCAAGCGGATCCGTTTGAGGAAGACGTCTGTACGGCGAAACGCATTGTGGTCTGGAGCTTTTTCTGAATAAAGTTACGGAGATTAAGATTTAAGTATCCCGTATTATCCCTGCGCTCTACTATAGAACCGCATGTTCTATCTGAATTCTATCATACCATATCTAGATGACTGGCTACTGAAAGCCTCCTCCAAATCCCAGCTGGAAGATCACCTACACAGAGGTCTAGCCCTATTGGCATCACATGGATTCCTGAAAAAAACAAACCCAAATAACAATTAGTTCCTTCCAGGGAGTGGAATTCCTGGGGTTTGTCATCAACTCTCATCATCTCTCTTTGACCTTATCCAGCGAGAGGATCCAGAATCTGAAGAGCAGCCTGTCTCACTTGCTTCACTCTCCCTGAGTTACCATCTGATCAGCAATGAGATTTTTTGGGATGTTTGCATCATCCATAGAAGCAGTACCATGGGCTACACATCACTTACAGGCCTTTCAGATGAATGCTCTCGTGTTAACATGAATCCATTCCTCAGTTCTAGTCCATCTGTCACGGGCCACTAGACAAGACCTTTGTTGGTGGCTACGCCAATCAAGGCTGAAGCAAGGGAAGTCTCTTTGCTGTCCAGTGACTCTCATAACAGATGCATTGGCGGTAGCCTGGCGATATCAGAGATAGCTAGGTGTAGAAATCTTGGACAGAGCCAGAAGTATGTCATCCAATGTGAGGAAGTTGAGAGTGAAAAGGCTTACTTCACCACTTTCAGCAAACACTGTAGCGGCAGGTGGTGGTCCATTCAACCAACCTGGCATCAGTGTTTTATATAAACAAACAAGGGGGATCCAGGAGTCCCTTGCTGGTGTCGGAATGCTAATGAATCTTTCTATGGGCAGAGAACAACCTCCACAGCATCTTGGCAGTTCATATCCCAGGAACGTCCAACATCAGGACTGATTGGTTGAGCCAAAGCAAGATTCTCCCAGCGGTATGGAGCTTCAACAGCAAGATCTTTAAGGAAATCACTAGCCTCATGGGAGTTCCTGATCTGGATGCTATGGTGACAAGGCAAAATGCTACATACCGATGCTTTGCATCGCTTCAGAGACAAGATCAAATGTGGGTCCTGGACGGTCTAGCCTTGTCATGGAAAGACATGTTGGTATACATTTTCCCTCCTCTGCCTCTGATTCTGAGAGTCCTCAGCAAGATCAGGGTTGAGAATGCCGAAGCTATAACAGTCATTCCCTTTTGGCCTCAAAGACGTTGAGAGGAAAGATTCTGGAAGCTGCCACCCAGGCCAGATTTCCTATCTCAAGGGGACATTCACCACCTGGATCCAACCAAACTACATAGACTGCATGGAGACTGTTAGGGAGAATTTAGTGGCATATGGCCTTTCTGAAAGAGTCATCAACACCTTAGCGGCAGCCAGAAGACCAGCAACATTACAGGTGTACTCAAGGTTGCGGAGAATTTATATTAGATGGTGTGCCTCTCAACAAGCTGATAGAAAATCTATATCATCAGCGCTGCAGGGTTTGACAAGGGATTGAAGCAGGGTTTGACAAGGGGTTGAAGCTGAATACTCTTAAGATGCAGTTCTCAGCCATTAACGCACATGTAGGTGGGACATGGTCTAAACAGCATCTCGTTTCCACATTTTCAACGAGGTCAAGAACCTGAGACCTACATTTGTACTCCCAGTTCTGTCATGGCATCTCTTGCTTCTGCTGAGGGCGCTCCAAGGTCCTCCCTTTGAAGCCGCACAACAAGCGTCTATTAAGCATCTCTCCTGGAAAACATTGTTCCTATTGGCAATAACAATTGCCAAAAGAATAGAATTCCAGACCTTGTCCTCTGGGAACTATAACTCTGTATAGCTTCAGACCATGTGGCATTGAGACTCATGCCTGGGTTCCTGCCATAAGTAAGCTCCACTACAAATATTAATCAGGAAATAATTCTACCTAAGCTGGAGCAGATCTCAGATTGTGAACATGAGCAACAACTTGCGTTACTAGATGAAAGAAGCATTCTACTTATGTACCTCCAAAACACTCTTTCGTTCGGAAAGGATGAACATTTGTTTCTAGAGTTCGCTGGATGAAATAGGGGGCGGATAGTTAGTAAGAGCAGCTTGGTGAGATGGATGAAGAACATACCGTAATCTATGAACCATATCTACTAAACCAGCTGGATCCACCGTTATCCATGAGAGCACATTCTACGCGAGCCACTTCCGCTGAAAGAGCGCACATTCCTCTGAAACATATGCAGAGCAGTGACTTGGTCCTCTCAGTCTACCTTCATAAAGCATTATTGTCTGGACATCTCAGTTGCACATGGCTCCGCCTTTGGCAGAAAAGTGCTACCGTAGAACAAATAGCACAGGTTAGTTCCCAATCCTAAATTTGTTTATTGCTTGCCAATTCCCATTGTGTGCTGCTGTAGGACGATCAGGAAAGCTTAAAATTTACTTACCTGAAATGTTCTTTTCCAGGAGTCCTTAGGCAGCACAGACTTCCCTCCCCATTAAATCATTATTGCTTGAAAAACATACATGGTTTGTGGTCTGTCTGTCCCTCCTTTATGTGGTGACTAGGAAGGAGGGGGGATGTCCAGTCAGTAAAAAGTTTATATGTGTTGCTAATTAACATATCTGCTGTTCCAACTAGGGATTAAGGATTAACCCATTGTGTGCAGCCTACGGACTCCAGGAAAGGAAAATTTCAGGTAAGTAAATTTTAGGCTTTATTTTTCCATTTACTGAGCTGACTGTGGGCTTTTTTTTTTGCAGGACATGAAGTTTTCTGGGATACCCTATTATTCCAGCTTTTGTTCAGCAATAGGGTGAAAAAATAGCTTTTGACACTTTTTACATTTATTTTATCATGTTCATGGTATGGGTCAAATAGCCCACAGTTTTATAGATCAAGTTTGTTTGCACCCAGCAATACAAAATATGTACTTTTTATATTTTTGGTTTTATGTATATATGCATATTTATTGGTGTAATATGTTCTTTAATCTTTTCTCTGTTATTTATATTTTTCAAATTTTTCTTTACATTTTTCTCTTTGTCTCTATGGGACTTTAGCTTTTATTTCAGTGAGCAGTATTCTAATACTGTACATTGCAAATCAAATGCCTTGTAATGCATTAGTGTTATTTTTACAATAACAGAAACCGTATGAGAAACTGCTTAAGGCAGTATCTAAAGGCCTCGTTACACAGTATGATATCGATAACGATATCGTTGCAACGTCACCGGTTTTGTGACATTGCAGCGACGTCGAAACAACATTGTTGCGTATGACATGCATCAACGACCATGGTTGGTCTCTCGCTGGGCGGCCAGCATCAGTGTGTGTGACAGCTGGAGACCAATGATCAACGACCTCCCAGCGCCGCACAGCACACGCTGGGAGACTGGTAACCAAGCTAAACAGCGGGTAACTAAGCACAGCAGACACACCAGCAGATTCACCAGCAACCAGCGAGAACGCTGGTAACCAGGGTACACATTGGGTAACTAAGCCTAGCGCTGCGCTTAGTTACCCAATGTTTACCTTGGTTACCATGTCCCAGCGTGTACTGTGCGGCGCTGGGCATTAGCCGGGAGGTTGTTGATCGTTGGTCTCCCGCTGTCACATATGCCGATACTGGCCGTCCAGCGGGAGACCAACGATCGAAAAACGGCCCTGGCCATTCTGCAACGATTAGCAATCAGCAAGCTGATCGCTGATCGTTGCAGGATGTCACACATAGCGATATCGCTATGAGGTCGCTGCAACGTCACAAGTTGCAGTGACATCGTTAATGATGTCGACACGTGTAAACCGGCCCTTAAGTAAAGATATAATTTCATAGTAAGGGTCAATAAAATAACAGCGATACCGAATTCATAACTTTTTATGTTTTAATATGTTGTACTTTTGCACAAGAAAATGACTTAAACTAAATATATTTTTTGTATCATCTTGTGAAAGCCATAAATGTTTTTGTTTGTGTACAACAGTGTAGTTTTTTTTCACATAACAAGTAGTAGTAGGCACTAATGTGCCTAAATAGTGGAGCTCTCCCACAAGTGACCCCACTTTGGAAACTAGACCCGCCAAGGAACTTATCTAGATGCATGGTGAGCACTTTGAATCCTAAGGTGCTTCATACATTGAACTGTGAAAATGAAAAAGTATTTTTTTTTCCACAAAAATGTTCATTTAGCCTCAATTTTTTAATTTTTAACAAGGGCAACAGGATAAAATTATTCATAAAATTTGTTGCGCAATTTGTACTGAGTATGGCAATGCCTTATATGTGGTGGAAAAGCACTGTTTGGGAGTTTAGCAGGGCTCTGAAGGGAGGGAGTGAGATTTTGGAATGCAGATTTTGATGGAATGGTCTGTAGGTGTCATGCCAAAAATTGGAGGGCTTCTGATGTGTCCAAACAGTTGGAAACCCCCACTAGTGACCCCATTTTGAAAACTAGATCCACATGTGTGGTGAGCACCTTGAATCCCCAGGTGCTTTACAGATTTTTATAATGTTGAGCAGTGAAAAAGAAAAAATGTAGGCTAAAAGAACATTATTGTGGAAAAAAAGGATTTTTTCATTTTCACACAAGCGACATGATAAAATAAACTCCAAAATATCTTGGGAAGTTTCTCCTGAGTATGCTGATACTTTGTACGTGGTGGGAAAACAATTTTTGGGCACAAGGCTGGGGTCAGAAGAGAAGGAGAGACGTTTTGAGCAGGGACCTGGTATGTGAATTTTAGGCAATATGCCAATGCTCTGGTTTTCCTGCATTTTTTGCTGTGATTTTCCCACTTTTTTGGCATATTTTTGGCAAATCTGCAGTACAGCACATTCCCTGCAAATTGTATAGCAATTTAGAAGTGTTGCGCCCATGCTGCTGAAAAATCTGCAACATGTCCATTCTTTCAGCAAATTTTGCTGCGATTTTCACACATAGAACTCAATGTCAGCTACAAAATACTCAGCAAATTTGCAGCACTGTTCACACAGTGAACATTTGTTGTGTATTTAGAGCTGATGATGTGGTGCTCTGCTGTATTTTTGGTTACCAGCACAGGTACAGCAGGCAGGAAGAGGCTGCCACTCAGGCCCAGCTTGTAAACAGAAATACAACCAAGCACTTTTTTTTTTACGTTTTCTAGAAATAATTTTAAAAAAAAATCATGTTTTCTGTGCTTTATTTCTGGTTGCCAGCCAGGTACAACTAAGCAGCTATATAGGCTGCCACCATGAGTATACAGAGTGGCAGCACTCACCGATCTTCTTGGACAAGCTTTTATTACTTTTTCAAAAAAACACAGCATTTCAGCGGTTTGGGGGTGCTCACACAAGGGTGCAGGGGGGAGGATGGGAATCCACCTAACAACGGGCCGTTTCACGCCACACACAGGCGCTTCACCAGGTTACTGCACAAAATACAATCATGCTTCCTGCCTTTTAACACACACCCTTCATTAACCTATTAACCACTACCCAATACAAATAGACATCAGTGCAACACGTCAGTATTAACAAAAATCAACATAATAGTCTAAAAAACACATCTATACAGCATAAATATTAATATAAATCCCTATAGTGTTAACATAATTATGTGTATACCTTACAATAGCAGTATAAAAACCATAAATTTAAAGGGAACCTGTCACCTGGTTTTTGCCATCCCATCTGAGAGCGACATAATGTAGAGACAGAGACCCTGATTCCAGTGATGTGTCATTTACTGAGCTGCTTGCTGTCATTTTGATAAAATTACTGTTTTCTCTGTTGCAGATTTAGCAGTCTGTGAATATACCAGTCCACTTGGCAGCAGGCCAAGAGGACTGCTAATGATAATCTCCAGCTGCTTAAACAGTGATTTTATGAAAACTACACTGAGCAGCTCAGTAAGTGACACATCGCTGGAATCAGGATCTCAGGTCCTATATTATGCTATTTTCAAATTAGGTTGCAAAAACCGGGTGACAGGTTCCCTTTAATCTATTTTACAATAAATTAATTTTCTTTAATCCTAAATTTATCTAGATTATAAAAATACAGATCGATTTTTTTCATTGAAACCTATCTAACGGGCCTTGAGCTCTAAGGCGTCCTAAGGCGTCCTAAGGCAAAAAATCCATTTCGCCTGCTTCTGGAGCAAAAGCATATGTAAATTCCCACCACCAGGTGGCAAGGTGACTCTCTCCAAGCCTACAAAGGACATTACATTGGGATCACCCTTATGGGCTAGCCTCATGTGCTCAATCAATCTGGTAGATCATATCCCTGTTTCCAGAGATCTCCTGTGTTCTCTGACCCTAACTTGCAAATGTCTTATTGTCTTCCCACATAATATTGTCCACAAGGACAGAAAATGGCATCAAACTCATTCTTCAGTTCTACAGAGATAATTGTTCTACTTATGATATAGATGTCCAATTCTTGCGGGATTCTGAGACCAAATGTTGTGAACAAAAGCTCAATATTCCGGTAGCATCTAACCATACCCTAATTGCTCTAACAGTTTTTGTGCTTTTTAGAACTGTCACCAACTAAGGTGATTCCAATTGATGTGGCTAGCTAAAGGTGATCCATGTAAGTCTTGTAGGCTTGGAGAGAGTCACCTTGCCACCTGGTGGTGGGAATTTACATAAGCTACTGCTCTAGAAGGAGGCAAAATGGATGATACGCCTTAGACCCGTTAGATCGATTTTTTCATTGAAACTTATCTGTATTTTTATAATCTAGATAAATTTAGGATTAAAGAAAATTAATGTATTGTAAAATAGATTAAATTTATGGTTTTTATACTGCTATTGTAAGGTATACACATAATTATGTTAACACTATAGGGATTTATATTAATATTTATGCCGTATAGATGTATTTTTTAGACTATTATGTTGATTTTTGTTAATACTGACATGTGTTGCACTGATGTCTATTTGTATTGGGTAGTGGTTAATAGGTTAATGAAGGGTGTGTGTTAAAAGGCAGGAAGCATGCTTGTATTTTGTGCAGTAACCTGGTGAAGCGCCCGTGTGTGGCGTGAAACGGCCCGTCGTTAGGTGGATTCTCATCCTCCCACCTGCACCCTTGTGTGAGAACCCCCAAACCTCTGAAATGCTGTGTTTTTAAAAAGTAATAAAAGCTTGTCCAAGAAGATCGGTGAGTGCTGCCACTCTGTATACTCATGAATCGTTACTACTAAACTGGAAGTGCACAACACGTGTCTGTGGACATTAGCAGAGCGGTATAGTTCCAGCGGACGGTTTGAGATGGGCGATGCTGCAGAGAGAGAGAGGAGGAGAGTGGCAGACAGGTATGGTACACCATATATTATTTTAGTGTGAGCTGCAGCAAATGGAGGGCCATATATAAGATGGGAGGGTCAGTACACTAAAGGTACCGTCACACGCCACAATCTCGCCTGGCGATGTGTGGCGATATGTTGTGTGCGCTCACGTTTCTCATACCCGCCTCCGATCGCTGATGGCGGCGTCACACTCCGCAATTTCCCCCTGAAGCTAAGGCGATGTGTCGCTCCGGAGATCGCCTCACCTACAGCGGAACCATTCTTGCCTCATTCCATCGGCGCTTCACACGCTGCAATCTCAAAGGTAATGTGAGCATACACGTTCAGCTCAGTGAGGAGATAGGAGTGCCACAGTGGTTTACACCGCGCCCCATACATGATCATTGGACAACACAACTGCGTCACGATTGGTCGGCCTGCTCTTGAAGGCTGGCTAATACATGACGCCATTGTCTACCGGAGTTTGTCACAAATACACGCTTGTGTCGTCAATTGTGGCTCTCGCAACACACATACTGGCCCATAGCACGCATCGACGATGTGTAGGCCAACATCTGAGCTGTCATGTGTGGCACTATACTCCACAAAGCGCAACTTAATACACGCAGACAACATAGCTTGCGCTATTCAATGGCACGCGTAATTGCACTGATTTTGTGGACGGTTGTGTAGCTGAAGATGTGTGTGGTGCTGAACGGACAGGTCTTCAAATATGGCGTGGTGTCAACTAACAGCCAATGGGAACACAGTAGCCCACACCAATAATCTCAGACGGGGCGCGGACTACAGCACGCTGAGGCACGCCTACGGGAAATCACAGAAAGCGCTCTTTCCATCACTATCGCCCTGTCACACGCCAAAACACGAAAATATCGACTTGCCGATTGTGCCTGATTATTGAGCAATGTTCAGGAATCAGGCGACGGCCGATGGGCGATTTATCACCGCAAAATCGCCCAATCACACGCCGCAACCGTGAGGCAATTTCACGGCGATTTTGCCCGGGGTGACACATCGCCTTTCAGATCTCAAGGCGAGATTGCGGTGTGTGACGGTACTTTTAGTGTAATGTAATATCTGTCATATATACTGCCTCCTGCTCACCTCTGAGCACCAGCTTCAGCACTGAAATGTGATGGACAACGGGATGCTGTGAATATTTCAATAGACTAGCACGAGCTGCTTCTGCAGCCTACGCCAGCCTCCTCTAGCCTGCTCCAGAGCCCCCCCAGCACAGTGCAGCACAGCCACACAACCCTGTGTATTTGGATCATAAGGCTATGTGCCCACTGTGCTTTTCTGCTGCGTTTTCTGCACCAAAAACGCATGACACACAGTTTTGTAATGAAATTCAATGTGATTGTCAAAAAGGTGTGCCCACTATGTGCGTTTTTCAGTGGTGCAAAATAAAGCATGCGTTTTTATAAGTCCCTGACAATTATCTTGTGCTTTTTTTGGGCTGTGTTTTCCAGTTGGCAGCCATTGTAATGAGCAGAAAATCGCAGCTCTCTCAAAAACGCAGCAGAAAAGCACAGTGGGCACATAGCAGAAAAGCATTTATGCTTTTTTGAAACCACTGCATTTTTGAGGCTGGAGAAAAGTAGTACAAACAAATATGCACAGTGGGCACTTAGCCTCATGGTCCGAAAAGTGTGGTACTTTTGAGGCACAGTGCAAAGGTCAGAAGTTAAGGGGCGCTATATTATAGGCAGATTTTGAAATTGTGCAAAATTTGCAAAACCATTTTTTTAGTGACCTCATCACAGTTGAAGTCGCTTTGAGGGGCCGATGTGACAGAAAACACCCAAAAGTGTCACCATTCCAAACAATTCACCCCTCAAGATAATAAAAACTATATTCAAGAAGATTATTAACCCTTCAGGTACTTCACAGGAGCTAAAGCAATGTGGAAGGAAAAAATGGACATTTTAATTTCTCCAACAAAAATGTTCATTTAGCCTCAATTTTTTCATTTTCACTTAGGCAAAAAGATAAAATGGTTCCTGAAATTTGTTGCGCAATTTCTCCTGAGTACACTGATACCTCATATGTGGTCATAAACCACTGTTTGGGTGCACGGCAGGGCTCGGAAGGGAATTTGCGCCATTTGACTTTTGGAGCTAATGTTCTATTCAAAAGTCAAATGGCGCTCCTTCCCTTCTGAGCTCTGCCGTGCGCCCAACAGTGGTTTAAGACCACATATGAGGCATCGGTGTACTCAGGAGAAATTGCCCAACACATTTTAGGATCCATTTTATCCCGTTGCCCATGTGAAAATGAAAAAATTGCGGCTAAAAACATTTTTGTGAAAAAAAAGTACTTTTTTATTTTTACGGATCAATTTGTGAAGCATCTGGGGGTTCAAAGTGGTCACTATGCATCTATATCAGTTCCTTGTAGGGTCTAGTTTCCAAAATAGGGTCACTTGTTGGGGAGCTCCAATGTTTAGGCACACAGGGGCTCTCCATACACGACATGGTGTCCGCTAACAATTGGAGCTAATTTTCCATTCAAATTGTTAGCGGACACCATGTCGCATATGGAAAGCCCCTGTGTACCTAAATATTGGAGCTCCTCCACAAGTGACCCCATTTTGGAAACTAGATCCCCCAAGGAACAAGGAACTGATCTAGATGCATAGTGAGCACTTTGAACCCACAGGTGCTTCACTAATTGATCTGTAAAAATGAAAAAGTACTTTATTTCCCCACAAAAATTTTCTTATTTAATTTTTACGGATTAATTTGTGAACCACCTAGGGGTTCAAAGTGCTCACTATGCATCTAGATAAGTTCATTGGGCGGTCTAGTTTCCAAAATAGGGTCAATTGTAGGGGAGCTTCAATGTTTAGGCACACAGGGGCTCTCCATACCATACACGACATGGTGTCCGCTATCATTTGAATGGAAAATTAGCTCCAATTGTTAGCTGACACCGTGTTGCGTATGGAGAGCCCCTGTGTGCCTAAACAATGGAGCTCCCCACAAGTGACCCCATTTTGAAAACGAGACCCCCCAAGGAACTTATCTAGATGGGTGGTGAGCACTTTAACCCCCCAGATGCTTCACAAATTAGTCTGTAAAAATGAAAAAAAAAATTGTGGAAAAAAAAGTACTTTTTAATTTTTACAGATCGATTTGTGAAGCACCTGGGGGCTCAAAGTGCTCACTATGCATCTAGATAAGTTCCTTGGAGGGTGTCGTTTCCAAAATTGGGTCACCAGATCCCCCTGCATGGGGATCGAGCTGCAGAAATTGATCTGACAGCCCGGGCACATTGATCCACTATGTGGATCACTGTGCCCAGGCTGCCAGATCGCTACTCTGCAGCCTGATCCCCCTGCATGGGGACCGAGTTGCAGAAAGCGATCTGACAGCCTGTCAGATCACTACTTTGCAGCCTGATTCCCCTTATGCAGAAAGTGATCTGACAACCCGGACACAGTGATCCACTATATAGATCACTGTGCTTAGACTGTCAGATCGCTACTCTGCAGCCTGATACCCGATACCCGCCCCCTCCAGCGCTCCAACCTATAGAAGGGGCTCTGACCGCCCCTTCTATAGATGGAGACAGGATCACTGTGATTGACTGTTTAAATGGTGCTGCAGTAACCGCGATGACGTTGTACAACGTCATGGGTCAGGAAGGCACCGACTTTCATGACATTGTAAAACGTCTAAGGTCGGGAAGGGGTTAACCACAGGCAGCAAAGTTACTCCAGACTTCGTTTGACCTCTGTTCATCAGTGTACTTCTTTTCAAATGTGCACAAAATTGTTGTTAACTGCACTTTTGTGCACGCTTAAAAAGAAACATAAAAAGATGGACAGTGCCAGATGACAGGCCAGACAGGAATTCAAAGTGACTCCATCTGCCTCATTACAGTGAATTTTTCATTGGGAATTTTGTCTGAATCACATTTTTCAGAGATGAATTTGTAATCCCCAATGTAAACACTCAGCTTAGAGCACAGGATAAACGTTAGCCGAGCCTTACTGCAATCTTTGGTAGGCAGAATGAACAAATTAACAGCAGTTCAAGAACTGCCTTTATTTATTTTATGCCATTCACCTTGCAATATAACTAATTAAGAGGCTTTATTCATCAGGTCAGTATGAGTACAGTAATATCAGATTTAGATATTTTTTTAGTTTTACTAATATTACACTAAAAAATGCTTATTACAAAATAAAGTTTTTTTCCATCACCAAATTTTGAAGTGTATAGTTTTTTATTTGCCTACAGAGTTGGGAGAGCTTGCTTTTTGTAGTATGAGTTGGAGTTTGTATTAGTACCATTTTGGATCACAATATTTTTTAATCCTTTTATTCCACTTTTTGTGAAGCAAAATTAAGGAGAAAGTAATTTAGGAATCTTTTTTACGCTATTCACCATGTCAATAAAATAATGACAGCTTTATTATTTGGGTTAGTATGAATAAAGCGTTACCACATTTCTATATATTTTTATTTATTTACTAGAAATAGGCCCGATGCTATTGCATCGGGAGTGTGGTGAAATGAACATCTGTGTATTTCAATTTGCCCGCCAACGACATGCGCCACCGCTCAATGGCTGAGCACTGCCGGCAGCGACCAATGAGCGATGTTGACGCGCGGTTTAAATACAGCTTTGCTGATTGGTAGCTGCTGTCGCGGCAGCCGACTCAGCCAATAAGCAGCACCACACGGCTTTGGCGGGGAATTAGAATCCTGTGCCACTCAGTGGTTAGCACTGTATACTGTGGCTCAGTGTTTAGCACTGTATACTGTGGCTCAGTGGTTAGCACTGTCTATGGTGGCTCAGTGGTTAGCACTGTCTATGGTGGCTCAGTGGTTAGCACTGTCTATGGTGGCTCAGTGGTTAGCACTGTCTATGGTGGCTAAGTGGTTAGCACTGTCTATGGTGACTCAGTGGTTAGCACTATATACAGTGGCTCAGTGGTTAGCACTCTATGGTGGCTCAGTGGTTAGCACTCTATGGTGGCTCAGTGGTTAGCACTCTATGTAGTGGCTCAGTGGTTAGCACTCTATGTAGTGGCTCAGTGGTTAGCACTCTATGTAGAGGCTCAGTGGTTAGCACTCTATGTAGTGGCTCAGTGGTTAGCACTCTATGTAGTGGCTGAGTAGTTAGCACTCTATGTAGAGGCTCAGTGGTTAGCACTATATGTAGTGGCTCAGTGGTTAGCACTCTATGTAGTGGCTCAGTGATAAGCACTGTATATGGTGGCCAAAGCAGGGGGTCAGTGGGCAGAGCTGGGTAGGTGGTCAGAGCAGGGATCAGTGGGCACAGTCAGTGGCCTGAGCAGGGATCAGTGGGCACAGTCAGTGGGTAGAGCGGGGATCAGTGGGCACAGTCAGTGGGCAGAGTGGGGATCAGTGGGCACAGTCAGTGGGCAGAGCAGGGATCAGTGGGCAGAGCGGGGATCAGTGGGCACAGTCAGTGGGCACAGCAGGGGGTCAGTAGGCACAGCGGGGGGTCAGTGGGCACAGCGGGGGACCAGTGGACACAGTGGGGGGCCAGTGGGCATGGTCAGTGGGCACAGCAGGGGGGATCAGTGGGCACAGCAGGGAGGGTCAGTGGGCACAGCAGGGGGGCAGTGGGCACAGCGGGGGGGGGGGCAGTGGCCACAGCAGGGGATCAGTGGCCACAGCAGGGGGTCAGGGCCACAGCAGGCGGTAAGTGGCCACAGCAGGGGGTCAGTAGCCACAGCAGGGGGTCATTGGCCACAGCAGGGAGTCAGTCGCCACAGCAGGGGGTCAGTGGATAGAGCATGGTAGATCGGCAGAGGACCTTTGATGATAACGATCATGTGATCTGTGACTCCACCCAGCATCGTGATATCATCAGAGGTCCTGAAGCACTCATTTGTGCTTGCAGGTGCCGCGAGGACCAGCAGGAAGAGTGGTAACGGCGGGGGACAGTGGTGACAGGCAAGGGGGAGTGATGGGGCAGCAGAGGAGCAGCGGTGACAAGCGGGGGAAGTGATGGGGCAGTGGGGGAGCAGTGGTGACAGGCAGGGGCGAGTGATCGGGCAGCGGGTAGTGTCGGGGAAGGGCTGTAGTGACAGGCAGGGGTGAGTGGGCAGCAGGGAGGCATCCAGCTACTGCGGGAGTGCAGCGGCAGTGTGGCGGGTGGGAGTCCCAATATGGCGGTCGGCGCACTTTCTGAGCGGTGCAGTGGATTGTGGGATAGCGACATAAGCACTGGCTGTGTGAGTCACACATTATTCGTGATTATATATTAGATTTTCACTGATATAGCTGTTAGGCAGCTTCTTTTTTGAAGGACAAGTTGACGTTTTCAGCTTATACCAATTTTATTTACATGTGACTTTTTGATCGCGTTTTATACCACTTTTTTATCAGCTTTATGATGAAAAGACAAATAAAAATTGTAAAAAAAGCATTTTAAGTTAACTAGGAGTTACCGTATATACTCGCGTATAAGCCGAGTTTTTCAGCCCAAAAATTGGGCTGAAAAGTACCCCCCTCGGCTTATACGCGAGTCAGTGCTGTATACCGATGTATACATCGGTACATACCGATGTATACATCGGTATACAGCAGCCCCCGCATCCCCAGTAATGCAGGGCCCCCCAGGGTCTCTCCGGTCACCTGTAAAGCAAGCTATACTTATCAGTGTCCCGCTCGCACCCGCCGCTGCCGACATCCACGATCCTCCATCTTCATGCGACTCCTCTTCCTGTTTCTGTGCGCGTCGCCGGCAATGACGTCATTCCCGGCGACGCGCACAGGAAACAGGAAGAGGAGTCGCATGAAGATGGAGGATCGCGGATGTCGGCAGCGGCGGGTGCGAGCGGGACACTGATAAGTATAGCTTGCTTTACAGGTGACCGGAGAGACGCTGGGGGGGGCCTGCATTACTGGGGCTGCCTGTATACTACCGCTGGGGCTGCTATATACCTCTGGGGCACTGTATACTACCGCTGGGGCTGCTATATACCTCTGGGGCACTGTATACTACCGCTGGGGCTGCTATATACCTCTGGGGCACTGTATACTACCACTGGGGCTGCTATATACCTCTGGGGCCCTGTATACTACCACTGGGGCTGCTATATACCTCTGGGGCACTGTATACTACCACTGGGGCTGCTATATACCTCTGGGGCACTGTATACTACCACTGGGGCTGCTATATACCTCTGGGGCCCTGTATACTACCACTGGGGCTGCTATATACCTCTGGGGCACTGTATACTACCACTGGGGCTGCTATATACCTCTGGGGCACTGTATACTACCACTGGGGCTGCTATATACCTCTGGGGCCCTGTATACTACCACTGGGGCTGCTATATACCTCTGGGGCACTGTATACTACCACTGGGGCTGCTATATACCTCTGGGGCACTGTATACTACCACTGGGGCTGCTATATACCTCTGGGGCCCTGTATACTACCACTGGGGCTGCTATATACCTCTGGGGCACTGTATACTACCACTGGGGCTGCTATATACCTCTGGGGCCCTGTATACTACCACTGGGGCTGCTATATACCTCTGGGGCCCTGTATACTACCGCTGGGGCTGCTATATACCTCTGGGGCCCTGTATACTACCACTGGGGCTGCTATATACCTCTGGGGCCCTGTATACTACCACTGGGGCTGTATATACTACCACTGGGGCTGTATATACTACTGGGGCTGCGTGTATACTACCACTGGGGCTGCTGTATCTACCTCTGGGACTGGTGTATACCACACTGCTGGGGCTGTATACTTGTGCTAGGGTCCACCCTCGGCTTATACACGAGTCAATAGATTTTCCCAGGTTTTGGGGGCAAAAGTAGGGGGGTCGGCTTATACACGGGTCGGCTTATACACGAGTATATACGGTAACTAGTATAACAACTTTATAGATTGGATTATTCCAAAAGCGGCCAAAGAAGTGTACTTTTTTGTATATTTAGTTTTTATATGTTTTAAATGTACATGTTTCTTTATTTTTTTACTTTTTTTGTTTATTAATGTCGGATGTTTTTTAAATTTTTAGGGTTTTTTTTTTTTAGATATTTTTTCACCTATTTAGTCACTTTATGGGACAATAACTTTTATTACTCTGGTCGCTGGTATAGTATGATGCAGTGCATCACTATTGCAATATATTATACCTGTTAGTGCCGCACTGACAGAAGCCTCTTAGACCATGCCACTACCATGGTCCAACAGGCTTGCCTGACCCCAAGGTCATAGTGCTGACTTGGGGTTGCCATAGTGATGATCAGGCCCCCATGATCCTGTCACGTGGATCCAATTACATGAAGGAGGGGGCACACTCTCTCTCTTAGCCTCTTAAATGGTGCTATTGCTAGTTATAGCAGCATTCGGAATTGTAAAGCACGGCAAAATATGTTGGCACTATATAAATAAAGATTATTATTATTATTTTGGGGGTTAAACAGCTATTGGTGGCCCTTGGACTGTCCTTGGCTTTGTCAACCGGAGCTCAGCTATAACTTGTGCTGAGCTCCCTTTGGTGATGACACGATCGCCATGATGGACATTTACAGAATTTTATGGGAGCACTTTACTGACCATGATGTAAACTTACTTCAAATATTGGGAAGGGGTTAAGAATTTAAATAAAATAAACAATTTGAAGAAAACTGAAAAAATACTAATGGTCTATCAAGCCAATCCTTTTATTATATTATTTTTGTTTTTATCTAGGACAGATATATGATATGTCTATTCCAAACATTTTTAAATTCACTTATTGCTGATTTTCCATCCACATATGCTCGAGGTTTGTCCCAAGCATCTTCTACTTGTTCCGTAGAATATTAGTTCTGACATTCCTTCTGATCTTACCCACAACTAATTTCCGACTGAGCATTGAAAAGTAATTCACATTGCATAGCGTGAAAAATGATTAACACAAAAGATGTTTGGTTTGAAGTGTACATATTAAAAATCCTTAATTAAATATAGTGTTGCATAACTATGCTGGAAATGTACATAATGGAATTGCTTAATTTACACAGTAAATTATCATGTTTCAAAGGACACCACTTCTAATAGTGTAGAGGTTATAAGATAGTATAGCTTGGTATTCAGACTATAAAATTCTTTAAATTAAAAGGCAGATGTTCTAAAATGTAGCCATAGAAATTCCAAGACCTGTCAAGAAAGCCGATATAGCTCAGCTACGAGTTGCATTTACATTTATCAATCCTTTTAAGCAAATGCTGAATAAAAATCTTAGTAATTGGTAACATTCCTCCTCATTAAGGGTGGCTTCAGACTTGCGTTTGCCTCTGCATTGTCTTGCGGTGGGTGATCGCAAGCTGAGCGCAAGCATCGCCCATCCCTATGTTTATCATGGGGACGCACGGTGATGCGCTCGGCTGTGGATTGCCGTGCGCACCCATTGACTTACGTGTTTTATTTGTATGCATGCGGATGCTTGCGTACAAATCATACATTCTCGTCCGCACCCTGAACGCGACATCGCTGCGGAGTTGAACACAAGTCTGAAGCCACCCTAATAGAGGCTGATCTAACAATTGATTGCAGTACATGACATTGTAAGAAAAAGGATGTACTTATTCTCACCATAAACATTTTCATACAAATCAGACATGAATGATCGAAGAAGACTTTCAGGGTATAATGTTGTACCAACGTTATCAAGGTAAGTAAGATCTGGAAAAAAACAAAAGACAAGGTTAGTTCAATTACTAAATCTATTCATCTTTCCTTTTATTGTAAATATATACTTCTCAAGGTAATTGATATAACCCTTAGAATAGGTCATTAATATCGTATTAATGGGTGTCCAATACTTAACACCTCCAATGATCAATGTTTACATCCTGCCACCATTGAAGGTAATGACAGCTGGTTCACATGCTGGTTGTTGGACCTTCACCAATCTTATATTAATGACCTATTCTGATAAGAACTTAGAAAATACCACTTATGAATACCAATGAGCTGTTTGTGTAATGCACCAAAAAACTAAAACATTAGTTCCTTCAGTTCAACTAGCTGCATGGTTGTAAACATCAAAAAGAACAAAAAACTTCTAGTATTAGTTTTCTAAAATTATTTTATGAAATGGCCAAGATAACCTATTGACACTGCACTCAGTCTTCAAGCTCGTCCAGATGACAATGCATCTGGTTAAGGGTGGCATTAATGGGACTCTAAATTGTTCTAACTGTGCTTAAAGAAGCTTGGGTAATGGAAAAAGCCATGAAGTATTTAAGAAAAAAAAATGCCTAGCATCATTTCAGTCATGCTGCACAATCAGTAAATGGCCCGGCTTCTGATGTGACACTGTAATGGTGGGTTTACACACACCAATTTATCTGTTCAATCTCTGAACCAATCTCTGGTTGCAGTGAAATCATGGATACATTGCTCCAGTTTGTGGCTGTGTACAACATGGAGCAATGTATCCATGATTTCACTGCAACCAGAGATTGGTTCAGATATTGAACAGATAAATTGGTGTGTGTAAACCCACCATAAGCTTTCCCATTCTGCCCGGCAGTAATTCAGTCACATAATGTAGAACAGCCAGGTGGCTATTTCAAACATTATAAAACATCTGGGCTAGCCAAGGAATGTCATTTTATGCCTATACTATGTAGAGATAGGAGCTCAGAGAACACAGCATAAGGATAGACATAGTAATAATACGATTGTGGTGTACTACTTCAGTGCTAATGTAACATATTGAAAATTATAGGGATAGTCAGTCTATGAATAGAAGCCAAGATTGAAGTGATATACAGTGAACTGTTCTAACAGTCTCATCATCAATACTCAGAGTGTGAATGTACACTCACATCTCTGTATGCTTTTTTTCATGGTCTTTCCCACAGTAAAGTTAGAATAGATAGATAGATAGATAGATAGATAGATAGATAGATAGATAGATAGATAGATGCTTTTATTGCACCCATACACTTGCATTGGTGGAATGTCGGCAAGATCCAAAGCCATATGCAGCATGCTGCGCTTTTTTAATCAACCCTTATCTCACTGAGAAAAAACTCGCAGATATTCATGTCACTATTGTTTAACATTAGGGCGAGTGTAATCTGATGTTTTATCAGATTACACTCATGGAGTTTTTCCACAGATGACAGCGCACCCTAACTGTGATATACAGCAGTTACAGCACCTTGATAGCTGCTTTCTTTATGTTTTAAAGGGGAACTCCAGTGAGAGAAAACTTTTTAGTACAGTTCCTGCCCTGCTACATGATGAAGCAGAGCTGTCGCTGCAGTTCTAGGATCTATAGATCTCTTATAATTCAATAACCTGCTCCTCTGCTCTAGCCCCCACCTCAGGGAACTGAAATCTCTGATTGAGACCGTCATGTAGAAGTAAAAAGCAGGAGGTGTGTCAGGGCATGGATGGTGGGAGCTCCAGGAGCAGCCTACACTCACACCCCCTCACAATTCTCTATGGGGAGGGGGCATGGCAGGGGCATGACCGCCGGCCCCATGCTCATACACATACACTCCAGCCCCTGATACACTCCAGCCCTTGATATACCTTCCTATGTGACAGCACAACACTGCAAATAAACACAGCATTAATGCTGAGAAGAATACAAAAATAAAAGTGGAAGAGCTGACATCCTGCAGATCTGAAGACATGCTTTGTAGGTTCATATCTGCAAGAGAAAATAAGCAGCAGCAGCGTGACCATGACATTGTAGGAGACTCAGTCACTTTTCTGTATTGTGAAATGCTGCAATTTTGCATGTTTTGGGCTGCATAACTGCATGGATAAATTGCCACAAACTCAAGCTTGTGAACATATTTGTAGAGCAAGTTGCAGTTCTTTACACATGGACCTGAGGTGTCACATAGCCTAAAATTGCCAAGGAACAGAAACTGCCTTCACATGGATTCATAAACTGAAAAAAACATAGTACTGTACATGTACTCCTACATTAGATTGATATCATATAAGACAATCTATAATTGGGAACATTAAAACACCATTTTTTTAGTTGTTAATAGATATTACATGATAATACAAGTGTGTACTATAACGTGTGCCTAACAGATGCTGCAGACTTTGGATGCCTTGCTGTGCCTGTTACTGAGAAGTGATGATGATGATCCATTGAAAAATGCAGGGACAGGAATCTAGCATGTTCCTATGGGGGAGGGGAGACCATGCAGAGCTGAATTGATCAATGCAATGATTTTCCTCTGCTCCTATCCTCACATTACCAGTACACATTATGCATCATCATACAGCAGAGGATCACAGCATGTATTTGTATCTGCTTGTTGACATGATTGCTATTTGAAGCCTGGACCCCCTGTCACATAGAATGGTATATCAGGGGCTGGATTGTATGTGTGTGAACATGGGACTGGCGGTCATGCCCCATGCCACACCCCCTCTCCATACAGAATTGTGAGGGAGCATTAATGTAGGCTGATCCTGTAGCTCCCAGCATCCACGCCCCTGACAAACCTCCTGCTTTTTGCTTCTAAATGAACAGATATTTCTGGTTCCCTGAGGTGGGGTCTAGAGCAGAGGAGCAGGTATGATTTTATTGAATTATAAGAGATCTATAGATCCTAGAACTGCAGTGTACAGCTCTGCTTCATCATGTAGGAGGGCAGGAACTGTATTAAAATGTTTTCTCCCATTGGAGTTCCCCTTTATAATAGTGACAGCAAGATTAGTATTTATCCACTCACTGCAGATTTTGCAAATAAACCATATTATGAATTCAAAGCTTGTTTTTCTTCAAAGTGTGATCACTTGATTTGAGATGGACCATTTTTTTTTAAAAAGCATAACTCTCCCTAATTCTAAAATGTGTGTTTATGCTCCAAAGTTTGCTTGCTGTTTAAAATATTTTTAGAAGCCACTTAAATATTCTAAAGCTAGTCTTATATTTGACGTACAAACACCTCCTGAATACAGGGCCGGTTGCACAAACTTGATATTGTGCTATTCAGACTGGATTGTATCTATATTGTTTAGTCCCATCATATTTAGTAAAGGCATCTATACCTTTTTTATTTATTTATTTTTATTGAGAAACTACAAAATCCTGAAACTTAAACATAGCTGTTTACGTACTAATGTCCGTGTGTTTTTAGAAAAATATTAAAATCTGAGAGTGGTTTTTAAAATTTTTGAACTCCCTTCATTGCTCCATTTAATATATAAAGCTGAATGTACAGTATGCATGTGTGTATGTATGTATATCCAGGATTGGCATCTACAGCGTCGCAACTACAGCCACAAAATTTTGCACATTCACACGTCTGGACCCCGAGAGCGTCATAGGCTATGCTGTGAGGCAAAATTTTAACCCTGCGCGTTCCAGTTCACCAAACAAATTTGCCCCTATCTACATAAAGGGGAAAAAGTGAATGGAAAAGTGTTGGAGGAAAATCGACAGCTGCCAGCTACAGTCACAAAATTTTGCACAGTCACACGTCTGGACCCCGAGAGCGTCATAGGCTATGTTGTGAGGCGAAATTTTAACCCCACATCGTTCCAATTCACCAAACAATTTTGCCCCTGTCTACATAATGGGGAAAAAGTGACAGTTACAAGTTGACAGTTGTGAATGAGAGGGGCTTAATGACCGTGCCAAAGACTAACAGCACATACCAGCATATAGTCACTAAGGTGGGGCCCCAAAATGGGATATTCACCACGCACAGGGACATGTATACACATCACACGCACACAAAGAGTAACAGCAAGTGTATAGTCGCTAAGGTGCAGCCCCAACACTGGATACTCACCACGCACCCGAACACACACACACCACAAAGAGACACACACAACACAGAGACACCCACACACACCCTATAGCGACACATGCACTCACCCCACAGGGACACACACACACCACAAAGAGACACACACAACACAGAGACACACACACACTACACACACCACCCCCCCACAAGGACACACACACATACACACCCTATAAGGACATATGTACTCACCCCACAGGGACACACACACATACACACCACAAAGAGACACACACAACACAGAGACACACACTACACAGACCCCCCCACAGGGACACACACATACACACCCTACAGGGACACATGCACTCACCCCACAGGAACACACACACACCACAAAGAGACACACACAACACAGAGAGACACACACACCATAAAGACCCCCCCACAGGGACGCACACACATACACACCACAAAGAGACACACACAACAGAGACACACACACTACACAGACCCCCCCACAGGGACACACACATACACACCCTACAGGGACACATGCACTCACCCCACAGGGACATACACACACACCACAAAGAGACACACACAACACAGAGACACGCACACACCATACAAACCTCCCCCCCACAGGGACACACACACATACACACCCTATAGGGACACATGCACTCACCCCACAGACACACACACACCACACAGACAGACACAGATGTGCACAAATCACCTCACACAACTCGCCTCATACGTGTGCTATCTTTAATTTCCAAAAAAAACATCTGATTAAAAACAGCCAATGTGCAACACATGTGCCATATAGGGAATTAAGGCAGATGTCAGTCACATGAGCTGTCTATTATGTGTATGTGTGAGGTAACATATACTGCCCGGCCAGGGGGGAGGGTTTACTGTTGGCTGGAGATTTATCAGGCTGCCTATAGCAACCAATCACAGCTCAGCTTCTATTGTCCTACAGGTCATTAATATCACATATTCAAATTCTATTTTGTTATAGCTAACATCAGTTATTTATTAATAACGTAGCCGGGTAGTACAGCTAGTCTAATATATAAAGCTGAATGTATGTATGTGTATGACCGGGATTGGCATCTACACCATCGCAACTACAGCCACAAACCTTTGCACAGTCACACATCTGGACCCCAAGAGTGTCATAGGCTATTTTGTGAGGCAAAATTTTAACCCTGCGCGTTCCAGTTCACCAAACAATTTTGCCCCTATCTACATAATGGGGAAAAAGTGACAGTTACCAGTTGACAGTTGTGAATGAGAGGGGCTTAATGACAGTGCCAAAGACCAACAGCATATACCAGCATATAGTCACTAAGGTGGGGCCCTAAACATGGGATATTCACCACGCACGGGGACATTTATACACACCACACGCACACAAAGAGTAACACCAAGTGTATAGTCGCTAAGGTGCAGCCCCAACATTGGATAGTCACCAAGCATCCGAACACACACACACACCACAAAGAGACACACACAACACAGAGACACACACACACTACATAGAACCCCCCCTACAGGGACACACACACATACACACCCTATAGGGACACATGCACTCACCCCACAGGGACACACACACACCACAAAGAGACACACACAACACAGAGACACACACACCACACAGACCCCCCCACAAGGACATACATATACACACACACCCCAGGAACACACACACCACACAGACAGACACAGATGTGCACAAATCACCTCACACAACTCGCCTCATACGTGTGCTATCTTTAATTTCCAAAAATAAACATCTGATTAAAAACAGCCAATGTGCAACACGTGTGCCATATAGGGAATTAAGGCAGATGTCAGTCACATGACCTGTCTTTTATGTGTATGTGTGAGGTAATATATACTGTCCGACAGGGGAGAGGGTTTACAGTTGGCTGGAGATTTATCAGGCTGCCAATAGCAACCAATCACAGCTCAGCTTCTATTTTCTTACAGGTCATTAATATGACATATTCAAATTCTATTTTGTAATAGCTAACAGCAGTTATTTATTAACCCGGGCGTAGCCGGGTACTACAGCTAGTATAATATAAAACTACATGTACATACATGTCAAGTGACCAGCTGTACGCACTTTCTTGTGAGTAGTAATTCGACCTTTGTTGTCCCGTCATATTTTGTAAAGGCGTATTGCTTTTTTTTTTTTTTAAAAAGTTAGACACTGCAGTGTGTTGTAATATGCACTGTTGGTTATTTCTGGTTACCAACCATTTTCCTTTAGCTAGGTAGGCTTATGTCATTTGGACAATTATGAAGCTTCGTTTGCTCAGTAGAGCTGAACACATGTTTATTTGAATCACAGGAGGGTCGCAGTGTTTTACACATTTTTCACAGTAATTATGGGCTTTTTAAAAAGGGTTTACCACTAGCAAAGTTCATTTTAATTAATTAATAGCCCTTTGATTAAAAATAATTTCCACAATTGCTTTACCTTTCAAGGATAATCAGCCATGATTCCATGCTGTGCTGTTTTATACTTTTTTTTTGCACCCTTTCCTGCCCAGGAGATGTGGTATGAGGGACACATATATAAGATTATCTCAGCACAGGAGATGTGGTATGATCAGACCATGTCCCTGTACAGTCAGACATGGCCATGACACAGTACATAGCAGGGACACATATATAAGATTATCTCAGCACAGGAGATGTGGTATGATCAGACCATGTCCCTGTACAGTCAGACATGGCCATGACACAGTACTTAGCAGGGACACATATATAAGATTATCTCAGCACAGGAGATGTGGTATGATCAGACCATGTCTCTGTACAGTCAAACACAGACATTACACAGTACATAGCAGGGACACATAAATATGATTATCTCAGCACAGGAGATGTGGTATGATCAGACCATATCCCTGTATGGTCAGACACAGACATTACACAGTATATAGCAGGGACACATGCATAAGATTATCTCAGCACAAGAGATGTGGTATAATCAGACCATGTCCCTGTACGGTCAGACACATCCATTAAACAGTACATAGCAGGGACACATATATAAGATTATCTCAGCACAGGAGATGTGGTATAATCAGACCATGTCCCTGTACGGTCAGACACATCCATTACACAGTACATAGCAGGGACACATATATAAGATTATCTCAGCACAAGAGATGTGGTCAGATACTGCAATTACACTGTACATAGCAGGGACACATACATAAGATTATCTCAGCCCAGGAGATGTGGTATGATCAGCCCATGTCCCTGTACAGTCAGACAAAGACATTACACAGTACATAGCATAGACACACATGAAAGCTTATTTCAGCACAGGAGATGTGGTATGATCAGACCATATTCCTGTACGGTCAGACACATCTATTACACAGTACATAGCAGGGGCACATATATAAGATTATCTCAGCCCAGGAGATGTGGTATGATCAGACCATGACCCTGTACTGTCAGATATTACACAGTGCATAGCAGGGACACATATATAACATTATCTCAGTACAGGAGATGTGGTATGATCAGACCATGTCCCTGTATGGTCAGACAAAGCCATTACACAGTACATAGCAGGGGCACATATATAACATTATCTCAGTACAGGAGATGTGGTATAATCAGACCATGTCCTGTATGGTCAGTCAGACATGGCCAACAGTACATAGCAGGGGCACATATATAACATTATCTCAGCACAGGAGATGTGGTATGATCAGACCATGTCCCTGTATGGTCAGACAAAGCCATTACACAGTACATAGCAGGGGCACATATATAACATTATCTCAGCACAGGAGATGTGGTATGATCAGACCATGTCCCTGTACAGTCAGACAAAGCCATTACACAGTACATAGCATAGACACACATGAAAGCTTATCTCAGCACAGGAGATGTGGTATGATCAGACCATATTCCTGTACGGTCAGACACATCTATTACACAGTACATAGCAGGGGCACATATATAAGATTATCTCAGCCCAGGAGATGTGGTATGATCAGACCATGTCCCTGTACTGTCAGATATTACACAGTGCATAGCAGGGACACATATATAACATTATCTCAGTACAGGAGATGTGGTATGATCAGACCATGTCCCTGTATGGTCAGACAAAGCCATTACACAGTACATAGCAGGGGCACATATATAACATTATCTCAGTACAGGAGATGTGGTATAATCAGACCATGTCCTGTATGGTCAGTCAGACATGCCCAACAGTACATAGCAGGGGCACATATATAACATTATCTCAGCATAGGAGATGTGGTATGATCAGACCATGTCCCTGTATGGTCAGACAAAGCCATTACACAGTACATAGCAGGGGCACATATATAACATTATCTCAGCACAGGAGATGTGGTATAATCAGACCATGTCCCTGTATAGTCAGATAAAGCCATTACACAGTACATACCAGGGGCACATATATAACATTATCTCAGTACAGGAGATGTGGTATGATCAGACCATGTCCTTGTACTGTCAGACATTAAAACAGTACATAGCAGGGACACATATATAAGATTATCTCAGCACAGGAGATGTGGTATGATCAGACCATGTCCTGTATGGTCAGACACGGCCATTACACAGTACATACCAGGGGCAGATATATAAGATTATCTCAGTAAAGGAGATGTGGTATGATCAGACCATGTCCTTGTACTGTCAGACATTAAAACAGTACATAGCAGGGACACATATATAAGATTATCTCAGCACAGGAGATGTGGTATGATCAGACCATGTCCTTGTACTGTCAGACATTAAAACAGTACATAGCAGGGACACATACATAATATTATCCCAGCCAAGGAACAGTTTTTTTAATCACATCCAAATGTGGAACCTATTTTTATCCCAAGATCTATTCATTAAAATTGCTGGAAAAAACCTTTAATTCTGCAATTCACACAAATGTATTTGTCATGAATACAATCTTGTTGGGAATTTTGGAGAATTTACATTTGACAAGATCCACTCATTTCTTATTTTGACCTTACTGCAATGGAAACCTGCTCAGCATGCCCGACTTGTTGAGCATATAACAGAATTGTGTGTAAACCCAGCAGCCAATTTCCAGAATCTCCTTCAGGAAGGAGGGAAAGAGCAGCAGCTTGAACCAATGACAAGACAAGATGTAAGCCTCAGGCTACCACAGACCCCTAGTAATCTTTCTAGTTAAACTATGGTCACAGGTCAAAGTACTACCCTAATGCAGGTGAGCTGACAATAAGCACTACGTGTGGAAAATAAGTAGCTGATAACCATCTCCGCCACCTCTGACCTACAGTAGAGGTTATGTTTAATTTCACTTTTCGGAAAATTACAGAGAAGGCAACAGTTAAAAAAATCAAAAGGTGGTTCTTAGGGCCGCTTTACACACAGATATCTGTGACCAACTTCTGAACAGATCTCTGGTTGCAATGAAATCATGGACACATTGTTCCATTTTGTGGCTGTGTACAAATAGAACAATGTGTCCATGATTTCACTGCAACCAGAGATCTGTTCAGAAGTTGGACACAGATATCTGTGTGTAAAGCGGCCCTTACTGAATGAAAGGTTGCTAATCTCTTGGTATTTATGAGTGAAAGGCCAATGAAATACCAGTTGTAACTAATCGGTTTTATTACATGCAGATATATATATGTATCTAATATATAAAGCTGAATGTGTGTATATCCGGGATTGGCATCTACATCGTCGCAACTATAGCCACAAAATTTTGCACAGTCACACGTCTCGACCCCGGGAGCGTCATAGGCTATGTTGTGAGGCGAAATTTTAACCCTGCGCATTCCAGTTCACCAAACAATTTTGGCCCTATCTACATAATGGGGAAAAAGTGAATGGAAAAATATTGGAGGAAAATCGACAGCTGTCAGCTATAGAGACAAAATTTTGCAGAGTCACACGTCTGGACCCTGAGAGCGTCATAGGCTATGTTGTGAGGTGAAATTTTAACCCCGCGCATTCCAATTCACCAAACAATTTTGGCCCTATCTACATAATGGGGAAAAAGGGAAAGGAAACGTGTGGGAGGAAAATCGACAGCTGCCAGCTACAGCTACAAAAATTTGCACAGCACACGTCTGGACCCTGAGAGCGTCATAGTCTATGTTGTGAGGCGAAATATTAACCCTGCGCGTTCCAGTTCACCAAAAAATTTTGCCCCTATCTACATAATGGGGAAAAAGTGAATGGAAAAGAGTTGGAGGAAAATCGACAGATGTCAGCTATAGAGACAAAATTTTGCACAGTCCTACGTCTGGACCCCGGGAGCGTCACAGGCTATGTTGTGAGGCAACATTTTAACCCCGCGCATTCCAATTCACCAAACAATTTTGCCCCTATCTACATAATGGGGAAAAAGTGACAGTTACCAGTTGACAGTTGTGAATGAGAGGGCTTAATGATAGCGCCAAAGACTAACAGCACATACCAGCATATAGTCACTAAGGTGGGGCCCCAACATGAGACATTCACCACGCACGGGGACATGTATACACAACACACGCACACAAAGAGCAACAGCAAGTGTATAGTCGCTAAGGTGCAGCCCCAACATTGGATACTCACCACGCACCCGAACAAACACACACACACCACAAAGAGACACACACAACACAGAGACCACACACACCCCCCAAGGGGACACACACACTCTATAGCGACACATGCACTCACCCCACAGGGACACACACACACACACACCACAATGAGACACACATGACACAGACACACACACCACACAGACCCCTCCCACAGGGACACACACATAGCCACCCTATAGGGACACATGCACTCACCCCACAGGGACACACACCACAAAGAGACACACACAACACATTTCTACCCAGCAATACCAGTGATAACACTCTATGCCTTAAGGAACTTGGATTAACCTTTCCAAGCTCCTTTATGCCTCCGAAAAGATATCATCCAGTAGAGGCTTTTGTAGAACTAGTCACTCGAGATATAAAAGGTATTGAGGATAGAATTCACAATGGGGAAGTACATTTGAAACATAACCTAACACAGATTGAGTCCAGGGCCTTAAAATCTCTTAAGAATAATACAGGTATAGTAATAAAACCAGCTGACAAAGGCGGTGCTTTGGTAATACTTGATAAAGACTACTATGTCAGTGAGATAAACTCACAGCTTTCTGACAAAATGACTTATACGATGTTGACGAGGGACCCTACAAGTGACATTCAGAAAGAGATCAAAATAACAATAGACCGTTACAGGTCCAATGGGGCAGTCGACCAAAAATTGGCCGACTTCCTCATTATGCAACACCCTATCACACCGGTCTTGTACACTCTTCCCAAAGTTCACAAGAACTTGACGAGGCCACCAGGGAGACCTATTGTGGCTTCCACCAACTCAATATTATCTCCTTTATCTCAGGTTCTTGAGAAAATGTTAAGTCCACTTGTTCCATCCTTGAGGTCATACATTAAAGACACTAGTGCATTTTTGGGTATCATCAGAGGGTTGAATCATGTTCCCCCAAATTCTATTCTTGTGACAATGGATGTGAACAGTCTCTATACCTGTATAGATCATGAGATGGGAATTGCTGCTGTCAAATGGTTCCTTGATCAACAAGAAAACTTTGACCCCCTAAGGAAGGAGTTATGCATTGATCTGTTATACCTTGTATTGAAAAATAACTTTTTTCTTTTTCAGGATACATTCTACCTTCAGAAACGAGGCACAGCAATGGGGGCTAATGTAGCCCCCCCATACGCAAACATTTTCATGGGCAAGTTTGAACATGACTTTATATTCAACCATCCCATTGTAACGGAACATGTCCTTATATGGCGCCGTTACATTGACGATGTATTCTTGATTTGGAATGGTACCATCACTATGCTTAATTCCTTTTTTCATGAGCTCAACACTTTGATCTCCAATTTGACATTCACTATGCACTACGACGAACGGAGCATTAATTTCCTTGACACAATGGTCACGATTGATCCCACTGGAACTCTGACCACTGACCTATATATAAAACCTTCAGACAGGAACAGTTTGTTGCACTATAGCAGCAGCCACCCATGCCATGTAAAGATCTCCTTACCAAGATCTCAACACATGCGAATTGACCGTATTGTCTCTGACCCGGTAGCGAAATCTATCAGACACAATGAAATGACAACCAAGTTCAGGAATAGGGGATACCCGACACAGATTGCTGAGGGCCACTTAAAACCCTTAATTCATCAAAGACGGTCTGGTCCAAGGATTCCCTTTGTATCCACGTACCACCCCTTTAACAAACTTATACAAGGAGTAATCCGTGAACATTGGCACCTCTTACACAAAAGTTACCCCGAGATTCCTGAATTTGCAAACGCTCCACTCTTTTGTCATAAAAAAGCCCCAAACATTAGGCAAACAGTGGTAAGAGCTGACATTGGCCCAAAGAAAAAGATAATCCAAATGACCCTTCAAACCCAAAGAAAAGGAACTTTTCCCTGTCTGGGCTGTAATCAATGTAATAACATCATTAAAGGTGAATTTTTCACACACCCCCGCACAGGCAAACGCTACCCCATTAAGGGTTTCTATACCTGCGCATCCTCTTATGTGGTGTACCTAATTAAATGTCCATGCGGTCACGTGTATGTTGGTGAGACCACTCAACATATACGTGACCGCATAAGCAAACATAAGTCTACTATTCGTTGTAACAATACACTTTTGCCTATTCCCTTTCATTTTTCGAATCATGGTCACAACGTATCTCAATTACGGTTCCAAATCATAGAAGATATCCCTCCACAAAGAAGGGGTGGGGATCGTATACGGAGGCTTAAATTGCGGGAAGCCTTCTGGATCCACACACTGCAGACCCTAGAACCCTTAGGACTCAACCGTGAATACGAACAATTTTGATGCAACACTTTGATGTATTATTCCCATGAGTATCCAAGGATCCTAGTCATTAGTTCTATGTGGCAATGATAATTCATAGAGAATAAGCGTTAACTATGTTTTCATATTTGAGTATGCACCCATCAATTGCATGTCAATATAAGTTTTAATATATATTTCCTCCATTTTTCCTTGATTCTTCCTCTATTCCCATTATTATTGACCATAAAAGACTATATGAATTTTTCTCCTAAAACTTCCCAATATCTAGGATTATGCACAGATATATGTTGCTTTTCTATTAAATATAAGTTATTCTTACCCAGGCTATTTAGTATGTTTCTTATAAGAAAACTAAAATGGGTAATACTGAATATCCTGTGTTTTACACTCTAAGTCCTGTATTGTATGCCAATTGTTACTGATTAACACTGCAATTGCTCTACTAACTTCAATTTTCTTATACCTTAGATGCACTATTGAATCGCATCCTACAATATGGCACAAGCTGCACCAATGGTTGAAACGCACCTTAGCAGTAGAAAATCTTCAAAATCGTCACAACAAGCACCATGACCACCGATGTCTCTCTTCTCTCTAGTGCGCATGCACAACACGCTGGCACGTAACACAGACGCGGCTTGCGTTCCGCCGCTCTGTCTCCCCGCACTTCCGTGCGGCTCAAACAAGGGATATGACGTCACTTCGTCCCGCCCCTTTCTCCTTATAACGCGGCCACATTCTATCACTCGCCGCACATCTCCTCGCACCCAGCAGGGACTCGCACAAGGTAACTGAGCTGCCGATCTACACTCTATGACCGCAGTTCCTATCTATGATTTCCTCTCAAGGCTGTTATCCTGTTCTCTTATATAGGTTCCATATACCTCTGAGCTTTGACTCAGCCTCCATAGGTCTGTATCTCTACTACACATTCTGATGATTGTTTTTTCAACTATGCTCCACTCATCTTAGCTAATCCCTTTCTATCTATAGATGTGCCCAAGCCCCTTGTTTGGCTTTTCAAGGCAACTCACATTGTTTTAATTATAGGCATCCACTTTTCACTCAAGGATCCCTTTATATATTTAGTCTCCACAGAAGATTTCCTTATGTTTTACCCTTTAATAGCATTAATACCTGTCAACATTGTTTGACTGGTCGGGTGACCGACCTTGATTGTCCCCAGATCTTACTACCCCAAGGTACCTTTATACCATGATTGACTTTCTTAGAACTCTCCCCCCTTTTTTCTGACTGTTTAAACTGCAAACTATGAAGTTTTCTCTTCTTTCACACTTGTTGGTTGCTCACATTACGCAGCATATTTTCCCACATGGGACTTAGGGGTTTGTACCTCTCTCTCTCTATCTTTTTCTCTTCCTTTGTTCATTTTATCCTCTATGCGATAGTCATCACTTCTAAGACCACTCTTCCTGGAATAATTTCAAGTATTACCACACAACCCTAACATTACTCACCCTTGGGCCTGAATTTATTTTTCCAGCTTTTCTATATTTTGCTGCTGTTGTTTAACTTACTTTTCATTTCTAGCACTCGGGAACATTGTTTGATTCCTGACAGATCTATTTGGTTCTATCTTTGATCCATCACCAGTACTATGGGTAATTATACTATCCCATTTGTCTTATCTTGACTCTTTTTACTCTCCCCCCTTTTCCTTTTTATGGCGGCCATCTTTCAAACAGAATTCCTACACTATACCTCACTGCCCCCCCTTTTTCTGCATTACTGGCAATAAGAGATTAGTTCTGGTATTTCACACCTGTTCAGATCCACGTTTCACAATTTTCTATAGGAATACACAATTAGTTTCTTTTAATTGAGTCACCACATATCACGAATCACTCGGGATCACCTCACACACTCTAACCCTTGCCCCATCTTGTTGTGTTACTAACACGTTGCATTTTTTTCTGTACTGTTATCTTTGTTTAATTAGTACCCTGATGAAGGCCTGCTGGCCGAAACGTTGGTCAGTGTACTGTGTGACCTAATAAAGAAACATTGCAATTTTTGACACCTTGATCTACTTGTGGACGTGCATTAATCATTTTTGGTGTGCCCAATCTACACTTTTACTACACATGACACAGACACACACACCACACAGACCCCCCCCACAGGGACACACACATAGCCACCCTATAGGGACACATGCACTCACCCCACAGGGACACACACCACAAAGAGACACACACAACACAGATACACACACACACCACACAGACCCCCCCACAGAGACACACACCCTATAGGGACACATGCACTCACCCCACAGGGACACACACACACACACCACAAAGAGACACACACAACAGAGACACACACCACACAGACCCCCCCCCCACAGGGACACACACATACACACCCTATAGGGGCACATGCACTCACCCCACAGGGACAAAACACACACACACCACAAAGAGACACACACAACAGAGACACACACCACACAGACCCTCCCACAGGGACACACACATACACACCCAAGGACACACACACCACACAGACAGACACAGATGTGCACAAATCACCTCATACAACTCGCCTCATACGTGTGGTATCTTTATTTTCCAAACATAAACATCTGATTAAAAACAGCCAATGTGCAACACATGTGTCATATAGGGAATTAAGGTAGATGTCAGTCATATGAGCTGTCTATTATGTGTATGTGTGAGGTAACATATACTGCCCGGCCAGGGGGTGGGTTTACTGTTGGCTGGAGATTTATTAGGCTGCCTATAGCAATCAATCACAGTTCAGCTTCTATTTGCTTACAGGTCATTAATATGACATATTCAAATTCTATTTTGTTATAGCTAACATCAGTTATTTATTAACCCGGGCGTAGCCGGGTACTACAGCTAGTATATAAATAAAATGTTATTCCTTACATATTTACTAAAACATCATTTTATACTACAATGTACTTTTCAGTATAAAACTGAAGAAAACAAACTCCACCTGAGACATACCAGCTCGTAGATGTACGTGCCCTAGGCAGTATATTAAGCAAAACTCTGGTTTTAATTAGAAATCCCTAGTGTTGTTTCAACATACGTCACCCTGCGGTGGCCACATACGTGGTACATATCTATTACAGAATGTCCTATGCTTATGTGACTTGCCTATCAACTAAGAACAAAGACCATACGTAATTTTTCCATCATCTAATGAGAGTTGTAAAATTTCAGCTTTAATCTGATTTAAAAAAAAACCTGAAATCTGGATGAAAGTGAATTTGCATTAATTGACGTGTTATTTACACTTCCTTTTAGCTGAATGCAAATAACCATCACTTCACACGGCATGCTGTGCTTCACTTAATGCGCAATAATGAACATTACAGGGAAATCAAAACCAATTTCTACAATATACAAAGAAGAGAAAACACTCTTCTATTATTGCATACACCTGCTCTGCTGGCTTTGGAATTTCCATAGACAATATAATATACTGTATATCATTATAAATATACACACAAACATTCATATTATGCACACACATCATTAGGCATTTTTGCTTTACTAACATAACACTAGAATGGCAGCTGAATTATTTTCCAACTTTTTGTGCTTATTTTTATTAGGGATTTTACAACTTCTCTGAATATTATAGAGTTGTAAATTATTGAATAAGTGCAAATGATGTGTTATTCACACATTCTGATGCCTACTATTACTATTGTTAACATGAACTTACATACCTCTATGTAACTACTTAAGTCACCACCCCAGCTTTTCTTTTCATTGCTGGAGTGGTTGCTTTATATCTAAGTCCCCTGTCACCACTCTTATACTCCCTCTCTGGGATCTTCACTATTTTTCGGCATCACGGTGCTATGTTTGTGCCCAAAACCTCAGACTGCCTAGAAATCAGAATTTACTTCATAAGTGCTCAATGTAAGACTATAAGAGGAATAACAAGGCTCTCATACAGTTGTATTGAAAAGTGACCTCCGATGCACCCCATAAAACACTGGAGTTGCCAGCAGCAGGTCACAAATCACAAGAGACCAACAAGAGCGATGGGAATAACAGAAGAAGATGGCATCAGGTGAGTATAAGACAGGGAGCAGAGGATTTAGATTTAAAGCACCACTGCACATTATAGAACATTGTGTTTACTCAGCAGATTGACTAAAGGATCATTAATAAAACAAAGAGGGGAATGTATAATGATTAGCATTTAAAGGGAACCTGTCACCTCATTCTACCCCCCTGACCTATCACTAGCTGTCCCTGCACCTTTGTAGCTGCTCCCTAACCATCCCTGACTGCTGTAAATGCACCCTATAAAGATGGGGAAAAATTTGTTATAACTTACAAGCAGTCGCTTGACTGAGCGACTACTTGTAGGTTATAACTCATTTTTCACCATCTTTATAGGGTGCATTTACAGCAGTCAGGGATGGTTAGGAAGCAGCTATAAAGGTGCAGGTACAGCTAGTGATAGCTCAGGGGGGTAGAATGAGGTGACAGGTTCCCTTTAATATCCTAGTTCTCAAGGCACAGTGAAGGTAGGTTAAGTACATCCTGCATATAAGGGTGCGTGCACACGATCAGTGTACGCAGCGTTTTGGATGCAGTGTCTTGCCACTGCGTCCAAAACGCTGCATAGTACAGTACTAGCATAGTGGATGGGATTTCAAGAAATCCCATCCTCACTATGCGTAACTCGCCCGCAGCGTCTTTGGAGCTGCGGTGCGGGTTGCCGGGAGTCCGCTCCTCCTCCGCATGTTCATTTCATGCTGCGGAGTCGGAAGCGGCTCCCATCGGGTGACTGCAGGGGGAAGCCGCCCTGCACCCGCCGCACATGGTGAGTACAGGGCGGCTGCGCTCTCCCTGCGGCCACCCGCGGCTTCACTCAGGTCCAGAGGAGCTGCGTCCAACACGCAGCTCCTCCGGACCGTGTGCACGCACCCTTAAAGTAGTACGTTTGCTTTCATCCACAGTTTCTGCCTTAAGAAAAACAAGTATCAGGCAAATGCTTGAAGGCACCATTCATAATAAGGACACAAAGTTGCAATGTACTCCTTTGTAGCAGTGTCAGTGAGGTCAAAGAACATACCGTAGTTGAATATACTCCATCAGAGATTCTGTTTTAAGGAATTATGTTTGCAACCCCAGCTGTAAACTATAAACCATTGCTTAATACTGTGGTTACTTAGTCCAAGATGCACCAAATGTAAAGAGTTCTGATTTAATAATTTTTTTTTACATATTGTAATCTGTCCATGTACCAAAACATGAAATCTACGCCAGCCAGACAAAAACTGTGACTTTTTGCTGTCATAGCGGGGATGATAATTACTCTGGAATGTACTACCAAAAACAATTTGATAAAGCTTGAATACCCACAGTTTTAAGAAGGCCCTAAAGATGCATTTCCTTAGATTAGCCTATTACCTAACTTACCTAACCAATCGCATTCTGCCCTCTACAATATCTTCTTCCAAATCTTGTCCCTTGCATCATCTGTTTACACCCTCAACACACTTTATAGCACTCCATCTCTACTTGTATAGGTTCTAGCTGGTGACCGGTTCATGCAGCATTAAATGAATCCCCTATTATATTGATGGCTGGACCAAATATCACAAGAACTATTTACCATTTACCTTTTGTGCCTCCCCTATTTGCTCATAGACTTAATTGTCTAATAGACAGATCATGAATATCAAATCATTGCGGGTATAACTAGTACCCACACTCATCAGCTGTTATCTACAATGGTGGCAGCCAGTAGTAAGCAATATATTAGCTGGAACAATGTACATTGTTCAGCTGACACTCATAGATATAGATCAGTATCTCCCAGTCAAGTAAATGTTTTACTTTTAACTTTGTACCCTACCATAACACAAAATATACAACTAAAATAATCAACGTAGCATGTTTTAAAGGGATTCATAATGAGGTTGTCCCAAGCTACCATTGATGACCTCTCATAGTATGTAAGAATGTTCAATGTACAAGCACAAATATTCCTGAATGCAGCCTACCCAGTTTTTCTATTGTCTCTTAATTAAAGTGTTTTAAAGCACTTCCAAGGGAAATCATTCCAGTAGCAAGCTACACATTGAGAAACAGTCATGAATCTACTATAATTAGCCATTTGAATATATATTCCATCATAGAGTAAATCATAAGGAACCCTTTTCATCAGTGGCGTAACTAGAGTTCAGTGGGCCCTGGTGTGAAATTTGGACCTGCCACCCCGCACAGTCCCCTGTACCTCTGGGCCCCATCGAGACCTCCGTTGTTACACCCCGGCATCCTGCCGTATATATGGTCTCCCATCCTGCTGTATATATGGTCTCCCATCTTGCTGTATATATGGTCTCCCATCCTGCTATATAGGGTCTCCATTCTGCTATATATAGGGTCTCCATCCTAATATATATATATATATATATATATATATATATATATATATATATATAGTATCACATCCTGCTACATATATGGTCTCCATCCTGCTGTATATTTATGGTTTCACATCCCGCTGTATATATGGTATCCCATCCTACTGTATATATGATCATCCATCCTGCTATATATGGTATATGTCCTCCATCCTGCTACATGGTCACCCATCCTGCTATATATAGTATATGTCCTCCATCCTGCTATATATATGGTTTCCCATCCTGCTATATATGGTCTCCATCCTGCTGTATATATAGTCTCCATCCAGCTATATATGTGTCTTCCATCCAGCTATATATATAGTCTCTATCCTACTGTATATATATCCTCTATCCTGCTTTATATATGGTCTTCATCCTGCTATATGTCCTCCATCCAGCTATATATATGGTCTTTATCCTACTGTATATATGTCCTCCACCCTGCTGGATATATGGTCTCCATCCTGCTATATACATGTCCTCCATTCAGCTATATATATGCCCTTTATCCAGCTATATGTATGTCCTCCATTCAGCTATAATTATGTCCCCCATCCAGCTATATATACTGCTCAAAAAATTAAAGGGAACATTTAACATAATGTAATGTTGAAGTGTTCCCTTTATTTTTTTGAGCAGCACATATGTCCTCCATCCTGCTGTATATATGTCCTCCATAACACTGTATATTTGGTCTCCATCCTGCTAGATATATGATCTCCCATCCTGCTATATATATGGTCTCCATCCTGCTGTATATATAGTCTCCATCCTACTAGATATATATGGGTTCTGCTGCCTGCCTTCAACAAAAAAAAATATAAAATTCTGTACTCAGCTCCCGATCTTCTGCTGTCCAGTGCTGTTGACAACTGTGACTCAGGGCTCCTGTGATGTCACATGAGCCCCTTGTCAAATCACCACCAGCTTCCTTCTCCCCGCCTTTGGGCATAGAAGCTATAAACAAGAAGTGAGTGCTGCATCTGCTTCTATGTTCAAAGGTGGGTAGAGAAGCTGGTGGTGATTGGACGCGAGTCTCGCAGGATGTCACAATGTCACGTGTGCCCCAAGTCGCAGTTACTGACAGTGTTGGAACACTGTCAGAACAAGAGGTTACAACAGGGTTTATTATTTTAACAGGGCGAAAAAATTCAATTCAGAAGGGTTGTCCTAGTAGTGGACAACCCCTTTAATCTGCTGTACAATCAATTTGCCTCACTGTTGACTGTCATCTACAGTGTTCTGCTGCCACCAAAAACACCAGACCACACTCTGCTAGACATCTCTCAGTCCATCATGTCATATATACTATACTACAACTGCTGCAAGATTGCCACTGCTGGCTCTAAATATCCATGCATCTTCTGGCCTACCCCACCTTATCTCCGTCATGCTGCTCCAACTGCATACACTGAACCTTGTGGCTAACCACTGTGTTTCATTGTGCTTAATGGTTCTACTGCTACCTTAGCTGCTATTGAAGGTTCTAAACTGCAAAACATCTCATTGCCTAAGGCTAGGGCCACACTAGCGTTGTGGCCTCCGTCCTGGGGGGAGTCCATCAAAAAGCAGGATTCCGGCAGCATTAGCGCAGTGTTAGCGTAGTGTAACGCTGCACTAACGCTAGCAATAGAATCCTATGGGTGACGGACTAACAAGCGCATTCAAACGCCGGCATGTAAGTGCGGTACAAAATAGCGCGAAAGTTCAAACTCCGGTACTTACATGGGAGCGTGCATCATGTGATGCCCTTGGAAAAAGCGCAAGGGTTCAAACTCTGGCAGTGACAAGCTGGCATTTGACCTGCGCTCAGGTTCCGTCTGCCATAGGATTGCATTGACAGCATTAACGCAGTCTTAACTTTCCGGTAACACTGCGTTAATAATAACAAATTCTAAGTTTTAGATGGAACCCCCTGAACGCAAGGAAAAACCCTAGTTTGACCCTAGCCTTATACTTTGTAGACCAGGGGTACTATTTTTTAGGATGAAAGGAATAGTGTAAGCAGTGCCCCTGTAATGAACACATAAAACTCACTGACATAACGCCTGGGTGCCTGTTCCAGAAGATGAAATGGGGTTATTTTTTAAATGGAGATTAATTTTTAAGCCGCTCTCAACATTGGATGTAATGAGTATGTCCTGATGGTTACTGCGTTCCCTACCAAGTATGTACCTAATACAACCTGGCGACTTTGAAGGCACAGCGGCTGTGCACGCGTCATCGCTGCAGAGTCTCCGGCTGATGTGATGTGACAACTGAGACCCAACACTCACTGTCACATGCCCCAGCCAGTTTAACCACCTAAATGCTGAGATAAATAGTGACATGGCAAGATTACGTAGACCCAATCGCTTCTTTGGTAATCCAGGGTCATCGTCATGAGGAGGAAAAAAAATGAAACAAAAAATAAAATTAATAAACATGTATATTTATGTAACAAATAAACAAAAAAGTACATATGTTTGATATCGCCAGTTCTGGAAGGATCCGCTCTATAAAACTGTCACACTGGTTAACCCATTCAGTGAACACTGTAAAAAATATAATAAAAAACATGGCACAGCACTATGCTTTTTCTTCATACACCATAATAAAAAATAAAAAGCTATAGCTCTCATAATACAACAACGCAAAAACATTTTATTTCCACAAAATAGTTTTTTGATGTAAAAGTGGTAAAACAGAAAAAAAAGATATAAATGTGGAATTGCTGTAAGCAGACCTGAAGAAAAAGGCTGTCTTATCACTTCTACACAGTGAACAATGTAAAAAGTATGAAACAGTGAGTTGCTGTTTCTTCTTGATTCTGTCACACAAAAAATTAAATAGAAAGGGTGGCTCCACATTTGCGTTCAACATGTTGCATTTCTAGCGTAGACTAGAGAGTGTGATTTGTGCGCAGGCTTCCGCCTGCGCACAGATCACATATGGCAGTGAATGGGTGCGCACGGTCCTGCGCAGTCATGCGCAGCACCGTGCGCTCCCATTATAAAGATAGGGGCTTGCGGTGCTGCGGTCACATTGCGGATCCCCTCCGCAGAAGGCTGAGGAGGGGAACACAAATGTGAAGCCACCCAAAGTGATCGAAAAATATTGTGGCCCAAAATGGCAACAACAAAAGCTATGCGTCATCACACAAAAAACAATCCCTCACATTAGTCTGTGGGCAGAAAAATAACAAAAGTTAGCCTTCAAACTTTGGTGATGCAAAAAAAACTTTATTTTGTCAAAAAAAAAATCATTTTTAGTGTGATAGTAGCCAAAACAAAACAAAAAATAATTATATTATATATAAATCTGGTATTGCTGCAATCATGTCGACCTGATAAATTAACCTCTTCACGACCTATGATGTACCAGTAAGTCATAGGTCGGCTCCCTCGCTTTGATGTGAGCTCCGGCGGTGAGAATTTCATCAGCTGACATGTGGGGCTAACAGCGCTGATCAGATCCGCAATCCAATTGGTGCTGTTAACCCTTTGGATGGCGATGTCATTCAATGGCAGCACGATCCAAAAGTCCCGTGGCGGGGACCGCGTCATACCCCACTGTGATCAGAGATCCCACGACAAGATCTGTGTGTAACCTGATAGCCTGGGGTCCTGCAGTGACCCTGGATGCTATCAGAGATCACTTCCTGTGGATGGCTGGCAAGTGCTGCCAACCACAGAAAGTGATCATTTGTGTTATGTCCCAATGTGCAGCCACTCAAAAATGGTATTATTAGAAACATTAGCTCAAGCTGCAAAAAATAAGCAATCACAGAGCCACAGACCCCGAAAAGTAAGAACGCTGGGGGTTGCGGAACATCGCGCAAAATGTGCAATTTTTTTTTGTTCAAACTTCAGAATTTTTTTTCACAACTTGGATAACAGTGAAAGTATGCATGCTTGGTATCTACAAACTCGTACCAACCTGAGGCATCATATCGTCATGTCAGTTTTACCATATAGTGAAAAAGACAACTAAAAAAACTTAAAAAACAAACGTTTAATTGCACTTTGTTTGCAATTTCACCGCAGTATAGCGCACAGGATATATGTGAACAGATCCAAAATGTTCTGTACTTAAATTGTCACCAATAGTGTCGAGCCCCAGGCCCTGGGGTACTCAGGTATCAGGCTCGGTGGGTGCTTTCACGGGGGCTGTCACGGGTGGCAGCGCCTGAGCCCGTGGCCTGGGTGACACTTCAATAAGGGGTGTATGTACAGGAGATTAGAGTTTGTCATGTGAACCCACCTGTAGTACCTGGTGATGGGTCACCAGCGTTGCCACAGTCCTCTGGAGGTCGATGGTAATGCGGCTGGGTTGGCAAAGCTCCCTACAGGTGGAGCTGGGCCTCCGGGGCAGCGTAGTGTAAGGGGCAGCTTGGAGTGGAACGTTAGGTCGGTATAGGGAGTGATTGAGCAGTCTATAAGGGGCACCGGGAGCGGAGAGGAATGACGCACACACACTGTAGAAGTCTCTTACCTTTTTACTGGTGGTATTAGCAGGTAAAGACATCCAGGGCACTGTTGGGTGACCAGGTGCACAGTGAGCTTCCACAGCAAGTGGGCATAAGGCCTCCTCTGTTCTCTACTGTTCCTGAAGCCCCTGTCTGCATGCAGTCAGACTGACCTCCTCCCCTCTCCACGGGTTACCCTTTCTGATCACTGCTGTAATACACTGCGGTGTCTGGCTCTCCCTCTTTGGGTATGCAGGGGGATTAGGTGACTGAAGTCTCTATGGTGTGCCAGGGTTTTCTCTAATCTTGAAGTAGGCCTACAGGTGCGGATCCCCGAAGTCTGATACGTTGCTGGGTGAACCTCCACCGGTTCCTCACTCCCTGGGCTCTACTCCTTGCCTTCTGTCCCCACTCCTAGGCTTTCGGGATGGCAGAAGGGCCACTCCGGGTCACTGGTTTGTGCCTAACCTTGGCACCGATCACCAGGACGTCTTCGCAGCTCTCCTAGCGTCTGCACACTCTGACTAACTCCGCCCCCAGCAGCAGTATTTATAGGGGATCTTGCCTAAAGTCAGCAAGCGGTGCTCCCCCTACTGTGCGGGGGTGGAAGGTGTTGCATGTAGTAGGTACCTGCTGTGGAACCCACCTTGTGCATTAAGGAAGTCTGTGGCTGCCTGCGTGAGCAGGGTGCCACAATAGCATTAAACTGAACCCCAAAAAAAACAAGTCCCCCACCAAGGTCCATCATCTGTTAATGGAAATTTAGGGGACTTCCACATTACTGGTAGCACAAAGGCTTCTAAAAAGTGCAATTGCTCCTTGCACCCAACCCCCCCTACTTCCCGCCAGAAAAACCTGCACTCCCAAATCCAAATGCTCCTCTCCCTTCTGAGTTCCACAATGTTTAAATCACAGTTAACATTCACATGTTTGGCACTGCTATAGTGAGGAGGCCTGCTTAATTAACAGTCTGCATTTCTCTAGAAGTACAAGCTGGGCACAGTGTACAAGCACTACAATGTACTGGGCACTGCAAGGGCTTATTTGCAATTTTGAATTCTGTAATATTGCGCTTGACTCGATGGGTGTTTTCCAGGGATTAAAGGAAAATCTCTGTTCCAAAAATCAAATGGTGCTCCTTTCCTCCTGAGTCCTGGTGTGTGACCAAACAGTACTGTACTGCATTTTTGTGAATTGCCACGATCAGAAGAAATTGACTGGCAGATGTTGGTGTCAATATGGTTACTGCACCCCTCAATGAATTCATTGACGTATGCAGTTTGTAAAATGGGGTAACTTGGAGGATTTCTGCTATCCTGGCACCTCAGGGGCTCTGCCAATGCAGCATGGCACCCCCAAACCATTTCAGCTAAATCTGAAATTCAATATGACACTCTTTCACGTCTGAACCTTGCACTTTTCATCAAAAATAGCTTTCAATCACATACGAGATACCCGTGCATGCAAGAGAAACTGCACATATTGTATAGTGCATTTTATCCGATTACTCTTGTGAAAATACTAAATCTGGTGCTCAAACAACATTTTTTGGTGGAAAACTTGATATTTTTCCTTTCACAGCTCAGCATTCTAAAATTCTGAGATGCAGCTGGGAGTTCAAAGTACTTCAGGTATCTAGTTTCCAAACTGGGGTCACACATGAGTGGTTTCCACTGTTTAGGCACATCAGGGGTGACATGATGTCTGCTGGGGGCATATACATCATTGGGGAGGGCTGGGGGCATATACATTACTGGGAAAAGCTGGGGGCATTCACAGCACTCGGGTGATCTGGGCGTAAATACAGCACTGAGGAGGGTGTGAGATTTTATGACATTGGAGACGGTGAGGGCATTTACATCACTGGTGAGGGCTGGGTGCAAATACATCCCTTGGGAGGGGGCATATAGTAACATAGTAACATAGTATTTAAGGTTGAAGGAAGAACCTTAAGTCCATCTAGTTCAACCCATAGCCTAACATTTTGATCCAGAGGAAGGCAAGAAAAAAAACCATGTGGCAACACTAAGCTCCACATTGGGAAAAAAAATTCCTTCCTGACTCCAGATGTGGCAATCAGACTAATTCCCTGGATCAATGCCCTATCAAAGAATCTAGCATATATAACTGGTAATATTATAGTTTTCAAGAAAGGCATCCAGGCCACTCTTAAATGTTAGTAGTGAGTCACTCATTACAACATCATGTGGCAGAGAGTTCCATAGTCTCACTGCTCTTACAGTATAGAATCCACGTCTGTGATTATGATTAAACCTTCTTTCCTCCAGAGGATTCCCCCTTGTCCCCGTCTCAGGCCTAAGAGTAAACAGATCATTAAAAAGGTCTCTGTACTGTCCCCTCATATATTTATACATTACTAGTAAAAAGGCCCGATGCAATTGCATCGGGAGCGTGGTGAAATGAATTGTGTGTATACAGGGGGGTCAGTGGGTATCAGAGTATACAGGTGGGTCAGTGGGTAGTAGAGCATCGAGGCGGCTCTGTGGGTAGCAGAGTATGGAGGCGGCTCTGTGGCTAGCAGAGTATGGAGGCGGCTCTGTGGGTAGCAGAGTATGGAGGCGGCTCTGTGGGTAGCAGAGTATAGAGGCGGCTCTGTGGATAGCAGAGTATAGAGGCGGCTCTGTGGGTAGCAGAGTATACAGGTGGCTGTGTGGGTAGCAGAGTATGGAGGCGGCTCTGTGGGTAGCAGAGTATAGAGGCGGCTCTGTGGATAGCAGAGTATAGAGGCGGCTCTGTGGGTAGCAGAGTATACAGGTGGCTGTGTGGGTAGCAGAGTATAGTGGCGGCTCTGTGGCTAGCAGAGTATCGAGGCGGCTCTGTGGGTAGCAGAGTATTGAGGCGTATACAGAGGCATGACAGGGACAGCGTATACAGAGACATGACAGGGACAGCGTATACAGAGACATGATAGGGACAGCGTATACAGAGACATGACAGGGGCAGCGTATACAGAGACATGACAGGGGCAGAGTATACAGAGACATGAGAGGGGGCAGAGTATACAGAGACATGAGAGGGGCAGAGTATACAGAGACATGAGAGGGACAGAGTATGCAGAGACGTGAGAGGGACAGAGTATACAGAGACGTGAGAGGGACAGAGTATACAGAGACGTGAGAGGGACAGAGTATACAGAGACGTGAGAGGGAGAGAGTATACAGAGACGTGAGAGGGACAGAGTATACAGAGACGTGAGAGGGACAGAGTATACAGAGACGTGAGAGGGACAGAGTATACAGAGACGTGAGAGGGACAGAGTATACAGAGACGTGAGAGGGACAGAGTATACAGAGACATGACAGGGACAGCGTATACAGAGACATGACAGGGACAGCGTATACAGAGACATGAGAGGGACAGAGTATACAGAGAGATGAGAGGGACAGAGTATACAGAGAGATGACAGGGACAGAGTATACAGAGAGATGACAGGGACAGAGTATACAGAGAGATGACAGGGACAGAGTATACAGAGACATGACAGGGACCGAGTATACAGAGAGATGACAGGGACAGAATATACAGAGATATGACAGGGACAGCGTATACAGAGACATGAGAGGGACAGAGTATACAGAGAGATGAGAGGGACAGAGTATACAGAGAGATGAGAGGGACAGAGTATACAGAGAGATGAGAGGGACAGAGTATACAGAGAGATGAGAGGGACAGATTATACAGAGAGATGACAGGGACCGAGTATACAGAGAGATGACAGGGACCGAGTATACAGAGAGATGACAGGGAGAAAGTATACAGAGAGATGACAGGGACAAAGTATACAGAGAGATGACAGGGACAGAGTATACAGAGACATGAGAGGGACAGAGTATACAGAGAGATGACAGGGACAGAGTATACAGAGAGATGACAGGGACAGAGTATACAGAGAGATGACGGACAGAGTATACAGAGACATGACAGGGACAGAGTATACAGAGAGATGACAGGGACAGAGTATACAGAGACATGACAGAGACAGCATATACAGAGACATGAGAGGGACAGAGTATACAGAGACATGAGAGGGACAGAGTATACAGAGACATGACAGGGACAGAGTATACAGAGACATGACAGGGACAGCGTATACAGAGACATGACAGGGACAGCGTATACAGAGACATGACAGTTTATGCTCACCTCTCCCCGAGCCCCCGCCGTCTGCCGCCGTCTTCCTGCAGTGTCCCGGTGGCTCCCGCAGGCTGCTGGTGTCTGCACAGGTCTGCTACTGCAGTTCAGGACCTGTGTTGATGTCAGAGTCACGTGACACCAGGTTAGCATGGAGTAAGCTGGTGTCACGTGACTGTGACATCACCAGAGGTCCTGAACTGCAGTAGAAGACTTGTGCAGACAGCGGGACCTGCGGGAGACACCGGGACACTGCAGGAAGACGGCGGCAGACGGCGGGGGCTCGGGAGAGTGAGCATATGTTTTTTGTTTTTTTTTTGTAAACAGTAGTGCGGCTGCGGCTCGCCCAAAGGAGCTTGGGATTCGGCTACAGAGCCCTAATACCCAACTCCCGAATATATACGTAGATTATAAGATCACCCCTAAGCCTTCGTTTTTCCAAGCTAAATAACCCCAAGTTTAATAACCTGTCTTGATATTGCAGACCCCTCAGTCCTCTAATAACCTTGGTCGCTCTTCTCTGCACTCGCTCTAGTTCAGCTATGTCTTTCTTATACATCGGAGACCAGAATTGTGCACAGTATTCTAAGTGTGGTCGCATTAGTGACTTGTATAAAGGTAAAATGATGTTCTCTTCATGAGCATCTATGCCTCTTTTTAATGAATCCCATTATTTTATTTGCCTTTGCAGCAGCTGCCTGACACTGGCCACTAAATGTGAGTTTATCATCTACCCATACACGCAGGCCTTTTTCAGTGGTAGTTTTGCCCAGTGTTTTACAATTAAGATATAAATCACTGGAGAGGCTGGGGCATAGACATCACTGGCTAGGCTGGGGGCATATACATCACTGGGGAGTTGGAGGCATATACATTGCTGGGGGAGGGCTGGAGGCATACACAGCACTGGGGAGGGCTGAGGGCATACACAGCACTGGGGAGGCTGAAAGAATCTACAACACTGGGGTTGATGAGGGCATTTACATCACTGGGGAGAGCTGAGTACAAATATATCACTGGGGAGGGGGCATATAGAGCACTGGAGAGGTTGGGAGCCTGTATATCACTGGCTAGGCTGGGGGTATATATAACACTGGAGAGTTGGGGGCATATACATCATGGGAGGGCTGGGAGCATGTACATGCATGTACATCATTGCCATAGGCGGGGAGCATACACAGCACTGTAGAAGCCTGGGGGCAAATACAGCACTGGGGAGGCTGGAGGAATACAAGTCTGGGGATGATGAGGACATTTACATCACTGGGAGAGGGCTGGGTGCATATACAACACTGGGGAGGGCAAATACATCACTGATTAGGGCTGGCGCAATACATTACTGAGGAGTTGGGGCATATACAGCAGTAGGGAGAGCTGGGGGCATACACAGCACTGGGGAGGCCTGGGGAAATTTAGAACACTGGGGTTGGTGAATTCATTTTCATCACTGGGGAGGGCTGGGTGCAAATAAAGTAGTGGGAAGGGCTGGCGCAAATACATCATCACTTGGGTTGGCTGGTGGCATATACAGCACTGGGGATGATGGTGGCTTATATAAATCACTGCCAAGGCTGAGGGCGGCATCTACACACTGGGGGCAAACATGTTGGTTCAGGCAAATGCCGGAGGGGGGCATACACTACTTTGAGGGGCACACTCTGCTGCTGGGAATTTAGAACACTGGGGTCAGTGAAGGCATTTTCAGCACTGGCGAGGGTTGGGTGCAAATAAATCACTGGGTGTCACGCTTGGGAGGTGAGGGAATCAGGTGACTTGATGGTATGATGGGCAAATGGGGTCAGGAGAGCTTAATCTGACCCTGATGCTGGAGTCCCTGGCTTTCCCTGATCTCGGAGGTACCTCTGATGGTAAGGAGTTCCGAGCAGTCACCCTGTACACTAAACTCCTGATTAGCCCAAGGCTGAGGGCCCCTACCTCCACCCACGGTTCAGGGATCACAGCTTCTCCCACTGTAATAGAACTCCAGGAGAGGCTTCAGCACAGCAGCAAGACATCTTCTCAGCTCAATGACCAAGAACCAACTAACTCTATAAACAGCGTCTGACAGAGGAGAGGGAAAGCTATTTAAAGACAGGGGGAGGGGATTCCAGGGGAGTCACACTTCAACCACTCAACCAGCAGATGAACATAATAGTGAATGCAGCTCTGGAGCACAACACAGGAGTTAGGACCTTCACACCCTCCCTCATGCAGCCCTTAAAGGAAAACAACACATACAGCAGCATCCAGCGATGTCAGCGCAAACTAAGCGACACTGGGAAGGGCTGGCGCAAATACATCATCGCTTGGGAGGGTTGGTGGCATATACAGCAGTGGAGATGATAGTTGCTTATATAATCATTGCCAAGGCTGAGTTCATCTACACACTGGGGGGCAAACATGTTGGTTCAGGGTACACGCTGGAGGGGGCACACACATTTCTGGGAAGTACACACTGCGTTGAGGGGCACACTCTGCTACTGGAGGGGCACACACTGTTGCTTAGGGGCACACATGCTGCTGCTTGCGTTAGACCTCTTTATCTGTGGGATGAAGTGCATCACGAGCCAGCCCCACCCACAGACTAGATCCTCACACTGGCTCTGGCCTGTGTGAGGATGTGATCCCTTAATGCGGGGGCAGGCAGTGTTCAGAAGTGAACACTGCTTGCTCTTCCTCATAGGGTACACGCTGGTTTAAAGGGCAGGCAACTGCAAAATGCAGCTACCGGCCTAAGCACCGCAGTTTCAAGGAATCTGCCAGGGGGTCGGAGAAAAGGCCAAAGGTTCACCACCCCTGTTCTAAACGTTACACTGTTTTGTCTGCAGAAGTAAGATTATAACTTTTTGCTGCTTGATTAAATGACTTTTGTTGTTACTAATAATTTTATGATCTGCAGACCACAAAAATGTTTTTTTTTTTCCACTTTTGATTGAGAAGCTATTATTTCTTCAGATTCAAGACAATGCTTTACACCTGTTTGGTCTCTTTATTAGACAGATAATTTTGGAAAGCTTGTAAGAATGCTATCGCTGCTTCATTTAGCAAAGTACACAACTTTTTATACCCACCAAAAAAGCGATCATTTTTTTCACCCAACTAAGTGAAAATGCCAAGGCTTCTTCCATTAGCCCAACCGGTTTATAAACAACTCTAATGCATGCATTTGACCCCAAAAGGGATCACTGAGCATTATGAAGCTGGCAGATAGACCTCGCAATGAATACCAATGCGCAGGTCCAAAAATGACGCCGCAGTGGCATCAAATACAGAAGGGGAACATTTAAAATTGAGAAGCCGGGAATGCGCTGGGAATTTAATTGTCATGCCCACTGGGGCAGTTTGTGGTTGAGCCCTCTGGGGGGCGTCTGTCATTTGTGACGCATGTATTGGTGCAGAGCCACCCACCTGGCCTTATAGCATGGGTGTTACCAACAGGCTTGTCTCCGACACTGTGCTTCACATGTACGTGTGTGACTGATGCTCTTTTGGTGACCTGGTGTCTACAGATACCACCAGTCTTCTCCTTGTTAGCATGGCTGGATGCAGGTGCCACAACCACCCCCATTGCTTGGGTTGCAGGGGACTGAGCACCGGTATTCAGACATCTGTTTTACCTCCCAGTGGAGCTGGCAGCCTGCTGGTGGGTGCAATGGATATTTGACCTGGCTGATTTTTGGTGAGTTTTTTTTCTGAGTTTAATGTCCTGTTTCGGTGGTCAGATTAGTTCACCTGATCACCTTTTGCCATTCACTGCCCTCCTGCTATCTAATCTCCTTGTCTGTTATGACCACCTGTGACAGTTATCTTGGTTGTAATAAAGATAAAAACTGGTGACCAGCTCACCTTGTTGGGGTTGTGCGCCCACTACTACTGAATGCACTAATTCTTGGCTGCGTGGCGCTACATAGAGAAAGTCAATAAATCATGATGAGAGAGGTTAACAGTCTGTGCTGCCAATGGAGAAGACAAAAAAATGCAGTGTAATTCAAGTAGTTTTATTTGTCTACGTGTTTCAAAGTAATAAACCTTTTCCTCTGGAAAGAAACTACCACAGTTTATTAGTATTTAGAAGCTTCTGTCCTGAGGAAGACCTTTATTACTTCAAAACACATAGATAAATAAAACTACTTGGACTACACTGTATGCTTCATCTTTCCATTGGCAGCACAGAATGTTAACCCTGCTCTACCTGATTTACCTTTCTTGATAGACATTTCCTGAAAAGTAAGTTGAGAAATGCAGAGGATCAAATCCAAATCCAAACTGGTGAGGTTTCAGAGGCGTTGATGTAAATAACTCAGGACATTTCACTAAAGAATAAACACATATTGGATACTCCAGAATCTTAAACATTCCTATTTATTACCAATAGAAGAGTAGATACGTAGAATCAGACAATAGGTTTCCTTCATTAAATTTACTTCGATAACATACTTGTGAAGGCCCAGTAAGAAGCTTGCGAGACCTATATGCAAAACTCTTGAAAATGTAAACTAATCTCAGGAGGTGGATACGTTTAAAAAATATTTCCACAAATCTTTTTCCACTATGATTGCAATTAGGGGTCAAAATATTTGTGTTTTTTTCTGGATAATTAATATTTAAATAAAATAACCTTTATTACATTTTTTGCTAACCATTCATGAATAAATGTAAATAAATAATCATTACATAGATCATTTAGCTATTTTCTTTTAACAGTAACTATTAAAACAATGCCATGGCCTCATTTTAATTATGAAAAAAACCTAGAATTAATGCAAAATAAATATGAAAAATATACAGGATTCATTAGATCCTTTTAGAACTGGCTGTTTACAAAATATTCCATTAGCTACATCAAACCATGTATTTATGGCTATAATGCTAATATGATTAGAAACATAACTGATATGCTTTTTGCTGTCGATTAATTGAAGAAGTACCGTAATTTCATTAATGAAAAAAGGAGACTGCTAAAATATTCATCTATGCTCATTTCAAAATGAAAGAAGCAACTTAAAATGAAAAGCAACGTTTTAATTCTACCTTCTGCATGCAAACAAAACGTACAGAATCGCGTGAAATATTCCCAAGTCAATCAATAAATTCATTTGTAGATTGTGCACTAGGATACTCAAACAGAGACCTTGATCTCCTAGGACACACTAAAAACACACAGAACTCATTTTAACCAGCTGTACTGAATTTCATTTTATACATGCTATACTAAGGAAATTCTGAAAATATGCACTGTTGGTGGCTCTTAAGGACTGGAGTTGGGGAACACTGACTAGAGTAATCATTTCAATGTTGATGCAGAAAACAAGACACTAAAAATTATGAGATCCACTCAGAAACCACCTCCAATTGATTTCGATTAGCATCATACCGGCTAAACCGCCCATGGAGGAGGGAGAGGAAGATCACTTATGCTTATCACGCCTTATCGGGGCGTGAATAATTGCAGTAAAGGCGGCGGAGAGAAGCCACAGGGAACGCTGTGTGTAACTTCTGAAGAGCTCATAAGCCACAGTTCAGGAGGTAATAAAAGCACTTTTGTAAACTTTGTAAATACACAATTTTTACACAAAGGGATAGCTAGAATAGCATACTAATGGTGCAGGGACAGGTATTAATAGGCTGGGGTTGATTTTTAGGGGTCAGGTTCCTTTTAAGGCAATTTAAAGGGAACCAACCACCCCAAATGACCCCCCCGGACTGTTAATATGTGTCCCTACACCCAGCACACACATTTGGGGCAATCGTTTTTTGCTAAAAAAAACTGTTTAGTAGAAGCTAAGATATATGTTTATAAAGTGTAATCAATCGAGACGGCTGGGTGTTACCTAGCTTTGTCCACGTGCAGTGCTCGTGCCTGTGATCCTCCTCTCCCCCCTCCCCTCTCACTTTCTAAGAGCCTGTGCGCGTCATGAAAGGGGCGGAACTAAATCGCGACGAGCCCCGCCCCCTTTCATGACGCGATTTAACCCCGCCCCTTTCATGACGCGGCCGGGCTCTTAGAAATTGAGAGGGAGGGGGGAAGGAGGATCACAGGCACGAGCACTGCACTTGGACAAAGCTAGGTAACACCCAGCCGTATTAACCTTTATAAACATATATCTTAGCTTCTACTAAACAGTTTTTTTAGCAAAAACGATTGCCCCAAATGTGTGTGCTGGGTGTAGGGACACATATTAACAGTCCGGGGGGGTCATTTGGGGTGGTTGGTTCCCTTTAAGACTAGAGATGAGCCACCACCCCGGTGTTCGAATTCGATTCGATGAATCGACGGGGTGTTCGACGAATGTTCGTCGAATGCTCGACGAACACCGTCGAACAACCCGGAAAACGAACAAACCAGGCCTATGGGGCTTTTTCACTTCCACAATGTATATACATACATTGTGGAAGTGAAAAAAAGTGAAAGAAAGTGTTAAAAATAAAAAAATAATCAATGCTCACCTGTCCGCGGTCCACCGAAGCCTCCGGCAAGGTCCTGCGGCTTCTAGGACCTGTGGTGACGTCATGTTCTCGCGCGAACTCCGGTCACATGACCGGAGTTCCGCGAGAACGTGACGGCACCACAGGTCCTGGAAGCACAGGACCTTGCCGGAAAGCTTAAAATAGATATTATTATGATTCGGACCCTTTCTTTAAGTAAAAGTTACTTAAAGAAAGGGTCCGAAACATAAAAATATCTATTTTAAGCTTTCCGGCAAGGTCCTTTGCTTCCAGGACCTGTGGTGACGTCACGTTCTCGCGGGAACTCCGGTCACGTGACCGGAGTTCCCGCGAGAACGTGACGTCACCACAGGTCCTATTAGCAATAGGACCTTGCCGGAAAGCGTAAAATAGATATTTTTATGATTCGGACCCTTTCTTTTACTTAAAGAAAGGGTCCGAATAATAAAAATATCTATTTTACGCTTTCCGGCAAGGTCCTATTGCTAATAAGACCTGTGGTGACGTCACGTTCTCGCGGGAACTCCGGTCATGTGACCGGAGTTCCCGCGAGAACGTGACGTCACCACAGGTCCTGGAAGCACAGGACCTTGCCGGAAAGCTTAAAATAGATATTTTTATGATTCGGACCCTTTCTTTAAGTAAAAGTTACTTAAAGAAAGGGTCCGAATCATAAAAATATCTATTTTAAGCTTTCCGGCATGGTCCTGTGCTTCCAGGACCTGTGGAGACGTCACGTTCTCGCGGAACTCCGGTCATGTGACCGGAGTTCGCGCGAGAACATGACGTCACCACAGGTCCTAGAAGCCGCAGGACCTTGCCGGAGGGTTCGGTGGACCGCGGACAGGTGACCATAGATTATTTTTTTATTTTTAACACTTTCTTTCTTTTAGGGGATGTTTATTTTGGCTCAAAATGTGGCAGATGCGGTTTTCTGACTGCATCTGCCGCATTTTCGAACCAAAATCAAACATGTTTGAAATTCGCCGAATTGGAACCAAATTGTTCGAATTCGGCGAATGACTCGAATAGCGCCAAAATCGACTCGAATTTGAGATTGGCGAACTATTCAAGTCGAACATCGCTCATCTCTATTTAAGACCTTATGGAGAACACGTATTTTGTATGTTTGTTCTTGTTTTATGTTTAAAAACCCAATTAATATGATAGGGTTTTTTTTTTAAGCTTTCAGAAGATGTCTCCCCTAGGCTGTTTCTAAACCAGACATACGCTTGTTGTCAGGGAAATTAGTATTCAGCTCCACACATTACATACGACCACATAAGGGTGGGGGTGGGGTTTACACAGCATGCCTTGCTACAGCAGATGTGGTGTCAGTGTATCTGCAGTTCACTACAGGCTAAGTAACAGTACTGAGTTCGCCAGGCTGTTAGAGCAAGCTCCTTTGAACTTATTTGACTCCTCTGCAGTCACATTTGCTCTGTTCTGGACTATTAGCTGATGCCCCCCGCACAGCTCTCGATCTCTGCTTTGTCTTCTCTTTAGAATTGTGCAGGGGCTGTCGGTTGATAGCACAGAGCAGCCGATGAGCCTGCAGAGTTTTCAGATAAGATCACAGGAGCTTGCACTGACAGCCTAACCGAGCTAAGCACTGTCCCTTGGCCTGAGGTAAACTGCAGATACACTGATCAGCTGTAGCCAGGTACGCTGTATAGGTTCCACCGACATCCTTATGAGGCTGTATTCAGTGTGTGAAGCTGCATACAGATGTCGCTGACAACGAACATATGTCTGGTTTAGAAACAGCCTAAGGGGGACATCTTCTGAAAGGTTTTCTTCAAGATTTTATTTAGAAAGTATATTTGAAAGATTAATAAATTCACTTGCTCTACATTATTATGAGACATAAATTTAATTAGCCGTTTGGCTTTAGGTCAATTACAGCTCAAACTGTAAGTACAAAAAAACTGAATGAAAGCTGAAAAACACAAAAACGTATGCAGACATTCATGAACCAGATGAGGGTGTCCTGACTTGAGCTCAACAACTTCATAGGCATATATATTGTGCCAGTCTGTGCAAAGTGGTCTGAATTTGTACTTCAACCCATAGATGTTTAAATCTGGGTTTAGAATATGTTGACACAATTTTTTACGCAAAATTTAAAGTGGATCTACTCCAAAATACAGGTAAAAATTCTCTAAGAAGTACCATATATGGATGTGCTTTCTGTTAGAGATGAATGGATCTTTTAAAATTAGACAGCAGCGACTTTTCTCAGAAAATTTGAGTGGAGAATAAATTTACGTCAATGTCAATACTTGAAAACTTGTAAATACTCAAATAAAACACATGGGGTAGAGGGAACAGAGAGAATGAGACAACCACATTGACCTCAAGAGCTTAGTATCTATAGGCAGGAGAACCTGGTGACCATAACAGCTTACACTTTACTAAAGAGAAATATGTGACCATAATAGCTAATTCTCTACAGTCATGGCCAAACGTTTTGAGAATGATACAAATATTAATTTTAACAAAGTCTACTGCTTCAGTTTTTCTAATGGGAATTTGCATATACTCCAGAATGTCATAAAGAGTGATCAGGTTAACAGTAATTACTTGCTAAGTCAATATTTGCCTAGAAAATTAACTTTAACCCCCAAAACACATTTCAACATCATTGCAGTCCTGCCTTAAAAGGAGCAGCTAACATCGTTTTAGTGATTGTTCCATTAACACAGGTGTGGGTGTTGATGAGGACAGGGCTGGCGAACAATCAGTCATGATTAAGTAAGAATGACACCACTGGACACTTTAAAAGGAGGCTGGTGCTTGGTATCATTGTTTCTCTTCAGTTAACCATAGTTATCTCTAAAGAAACATGTGCAGCCATCATTGCACTGCACAAAAATGGCCTAACAGGGAAGAGTATCGCAGCTAGAAAGATTGCACCTCAGTCAACAATCTATCGCATCATCAAGAACTTCAAGGAGAAAGCTTTGTTGTCAAAAAGGCTCCAGGGCGCCCAAGAAAGACCAGCAAGTGCCAGGACCCTATCTTAAAACTGTTTCAGCTGCGGGATCGGACTACCAGCAGTGCCGAGCTTGCTGAGGAATGGCAGCAGGCTGGTGTGAGTGCTTCTGCTCTTTGAGCAAGGCCTGGTTTCAAGGAGGGCAGCAAAGAAGCCACTTCTCTCCAGAAGAAACATCAGGGACCGACTGATATTCTGCAAATGGTACAGGCAGTGGACTGCTGAGGACTGGGGTAAAGTAATTTTCTCTGATGAATCCCCTTTTCGATTGTTTGAGACATCTGGAAAACAGCTTATTCGGAGAAGAAGAGGTGAGCGTTACCACCAGTCTTGTCTCATGCCAATTGTAAAGCATCCTTAAACATTCATGTGTGGGGTTGCTTCTCAGCCAAGGGAATTGGCTCACTCACAGTCTTGCCTAAAAACACAGCCATGAATGGTACCAGAATGTCCTCCAAGAGCAACTTCTCCCAACCGTCCAAGAGCAGTTTGGCGCCCAACAATGCCTTTTCCAGCATGATGGAGCACCTTGCCATAAAGCAAAGGTGATAACTAAATGGCTCAGGGAACAAAACATAGAGATTTTGGGTCCATGGCCTGGAAACTCCCAGATCTTAATCCTATTGAGAACTTGTCATCAAGAGACCGTTGGACAAACAAAAACCAACAAATTCTGCCAAAATGCAAGCATTGATTATGCAAGAATGGACTGCTATCAGTCAGGATTTGGTCCAGAAGTTGATTGAGAGCATGCCAGGGAGAATTGCAGAGGTCCTGAAGAAGAAGGGTCAACACTGCAAATATTGACTTGCTGCATTAACTATTCTTAACCTTTTGGTACTCATAATATGATTGCAATTATATTTCTGTATGTGATATAAACATCAGACAAACACAAATAAAAACCAGAGGGCAGCAGATCATGTGAAAATATCATTTTGGTGTCATTGTCAAAACTTTTGGCCATGACTGTACATGTCAGAGGAAGGACTCAGATAACTATAAGAGCTTACACATCACAGAAAGATTAAGTAATGGTGAGAGTGGAGATGGAAAAAGATACAAATTGTGCTCCACTAGGAACTGATGATCTGTGATGGCCTACCACTTCGACCACCATTGTACAAGGTATGATAATCCATAAGATTTCATACTGCAGGCCATTGTGAGGAAGCCTGTGGAGCATTGCACAAAGCTGGCTCCCTGATGCTTAAATACAAGAAATGGTGCTGGGCACGGTTTTTACTTTTTGGAAATGGCAAATTTAATCTCAGAATATTTACATTCCTGTGAAATTATACGTATCAGAAAACTTGACTCAAACTTGATCCTCGGCAGATTCGTCTGCTCTATCTGTATTTCCTATCGATTCATTAAAACCCACAAAGCTGTTTATGCACTTGGGAAAATCTCACCATGGACAAAATAAAAACACATTCCTCCTTTCATACTGATTCCACGTGACATCCCCTCTACATTTTATTGATAAAGCTGCAAAGAAAAAAAAAAACCTGAAGAAAAAAAAAAGCTAGAAAAAGTGCATTAAATCTGAAACTTGGTCAAAAAATACATGGATTACTAACATGGATTTCTTTATAAACCCAATGAGATTATCCCGCCTTGATAAATGCAGTGTGAACGTGCAGCGGAATAATGCCATGTATCTTGACTAATGTGAATACAGTCATTAGGAAGCTGCTGTATGGTTCTCCATCTTCTGTCCATACAATAGTATATATAGAGGTGCTGCACAATATACGTGACTTCTCCATATGCAGCACAGGGAAGATGACACAGCTGTATGTAAACAGCACAGACTTACCTGCAATCCTGCTGAACTCCTTCTTCCTCATGTCTTGGATAGTGCCTCCATATCCATAATCAGATGCATTCTTACAATGCTTCTGAAAATGGGAGAAGGAAAGCAAATCTTCCAGATTCATGGCTGCCTGCTCTGTCTTCATGTGATCAACACTGTCTGTCTGTCAATGAGAAACTTGGGAGCAAACTTCACTAAAAAGTGAATCTGCAAGAACCAGGAAGAAGTGACAACTACTGGGAGGAGCGTACAGCTGTCAGGATCACAACAGACTGAGTGCCTGACCCTGCTGTATATATATATACTGGGGAGTCACCAGAGGTCATGGGCTGAGGGCAGGGAACACGTGAGGGAATCTGTGCAGACCACATGAGGGCTCGGCCAAACAAGTTTATCTGGTAATAATGTGCTAATGTCCGTACAAACCTGTGTGCTTGCTAAGAATAAAAGGATCCATCTATATATATACAGTACCCCACCCAGCATATACCTTGTGTAATGCCACTATATTATTGTATGCACACCATAGGAGAGATTTGCAAATAAAGTTTGCTAAATTTACCTCACAATTACGCAACAACACAACTGCTAGTAACAACTCACTGGAATAATGGCTACTCGTTGTTTCTCCAGCAGCTGTTTGATCATTAGAAAAAAGTGAGAGCTTAACTTTTTTGCCTTGTTAAGACTTGAATTCTCACTGGGTAATATGGAAGCCCGTTTATCATCATTAGAGATGAGCAAACCTTTTGACGTTCGGGTTCAGTTCACCGAACGAGCATATGTTCAGCAAATAGTTCACCAAACTTCTTAACCCCATTCAAATCAATGGGAGGCAAAATCAAGGACCTAGAAAACACCTTAAAAGGGGCCCAAAAAGCTCAAATTAGGGACAGACAGCAAGAAAAGTGCCATCCAGAGCTGGGATTCAGACGGTTCTTACCTGTTCTCCAAAACTGGTTGGTAAAATCAAGGCTGGTTTGCAGAAGTGGCAATATAAATTGCCCCAGACCCACTACTGGTTCTCATAGTGCAGCACAATACTTCTGCAACAAAAGCACTGACTTTGCCACCCCTTGAGAAAGCTCTGACTGCAGGGGGTCAGGAGGGTCCTGATATGGGGAGAGACACACACCCATCCTGTAAGCAGCAGTGCCCACAACTCTCCCCTTCCCTCCAGCAGCATCACAGACTGTGGAGCACCGTGGAGGGGTAGGGCTAACAGGGAGGAGCCATATCCAACCAGAGACTATGGAGCGCCATGGAGGGGGCAGGGCTAATCAGAGGGGGCAGAGCCAGAGGCAGGCACAGATAGAGAGGCATAAGTAAGAAGACAGCAGGAAAAATAAATAAATGGAAGAAGTGACAAAAGACAGTGTATCTTGTGTCCTACCTCAGGCAAGAAACAAGAGAGAGAGAGACCCCAGGGGACAGATACAAGAGACAGGCACACAAGAGACAGACAGGGGAGAGTGCTGAGTATTAGACACTGGCTGCCTCCTAACCCAATTTCCTTAAAGGGATTTTCCAGTGTAAACCTGCCAGTCTACAGTCACTCTTGTGTGTCTCCAAGTGACTGCACATTTGTGAATCCTCACGTTGCTCACACTGTGTGATCTTAGGATTCACTGGTGTCAGGGCCAGGAACGGTGATTATGTGACCTCCATTGCATGATAAGCAAACTTCCAGCAAGAATCCAACTGTTTCTGGCCTTGCGCATTCAGTGAGGTTGCGCTCCTCTAGTTTGATTATGGCTGGGGGTCTGCATATTGCATATTTGTGGAAACACAATGGCTATTGCTGGTGCTAATATCGGTGGATTCACAGGTCTGCAGTCATATAGAGAAACACATAGCGACTGCATACTGGAGGATTTAGATTGGACAACCTGTAATCACTGTTTAATCACATTTGAATCACTTCATGACATGTGACGTACGTTTATGTCACATGTCGAGTTGCTGACTTAGATGTGGGCTCACAAGCAGAGTCTGCATTTTTTCCAGCAGATGATGCCTGTGTTATTCAGTTGTCATCTGCCTATAGCAGTCGTGGGTTGAGTGCAGATCTGCCCTCAGCTGTTAACCTGTTAAATGTGACTGTATCTATGACAGCGGCTTTTAACATGCACTGTCAGGGGGGGCGTGTCATTTCACCTGACCATCGGCACGCCAGTGACCTGATTTAAGGACACCAATTGGTTGCCATGACAGCCGGGGGCCTGCTGATGACCCCCCTTACCTATCATTATGATTCTCCTGTGAAAGCCAGCCTGTCAATGGAGGTCAGGGCTAGCTCCAGGTTTTTGTGGGCTCCGGGTGAAACAGTCTCAGTGGACCCCTTTAACACATACCACGATTCATAAATTTAATATAGAAGCTGTGGGCTGTGTATATAAATATAGAGGCTCCTGGGTGGGCTGTATATATAAGATTGAGGCTGTGCAGGGCTGCATATATAATATAGAGGCTGCTGGGCTGTAAATGTAACATGGAGAAAGCTAGGCTGTATAAATAGTATAGAGGCTGCTGCTAAGCTGTATATATAATACAGAGATTGTGTGCTGTATATATTTAGAGACTGTGCAGGGCTGTATGTACATAATACAGAGGCTCTGGCTGTGTATATTATTTGGAGGCTGCTGCTGGGCTGTATATATTATTTGGAGGCTGTGTCAGGCTGTATATATTATTTGGATACTGTGGCAGCCCAGGAGAAGCCTTCATAGCCCAGCAGCAGCCTCCATAGTACAGCCTCTATAGCCAAGCAGCAGCCTCCATAGCCCAGCATAGCCTCCATATAGCCCAGCTGCAGCCTTCATAGCCAGCAGCAGCCTCCATAGCACAGACTCCGTAGCTCAGCAGCAGCCTCTATATCCCAGCAGGAGCCTCCATAGCCCATTACAGCCTCCACATAGCCCAGCAGCAGCCTCCATATAGCCAAGAAGAAGCCTCCAAAGCCCAGCAGCAGCCTTCAAAATCTAGCCTCCATAGCCCTGCAGTAGCCTCCATAGCCTAGCCTACATAGCCCTGCAGCAGCCTCCATAGCACAGCTTCCATAGCCCTGCAGTAGCCTTCATACCACAACCTCCATATCCCAACAGCCTCCATAGCCCTGCAGTAGCCTTCATAGCCCAGTAGCAGCTTCCATAGCACAGCCTCCATAACCCAGCAGCAGCCTCCATAACACAGACTCCATAACCTAGCAGCAACCTCCATAGCACAGCCTCCATAGCCCTGCAGTAGCCTCCATAGCCTAGCCTCCATAGTTCTGCAGCAGCCTCCATAGAACAGCCTCCATAGCCCTGTAGTAGCGTCCATAGCCCAGCCTCCATAGCACAGCTTCTATAACCAGTAGCAGCCTCCAAAGCCCTGCAGTAGTCTCCATAATGCAGCCTCCATGGCTTTGCAGCAGCTTCATAGAACAGCCTCCATAGCCCTGCAGTAGCCTCCATAGCACAGCCTCCATAACCAAGCAGCAACCTCCATAGCACAGCTTTCATAACCCAGCAGCAAGCTCCATAGCACAGCCTCTATAGACCTGTAGTAGCCTCCCTAGCCTAACTTCCATAGCTCTGCAGCAGCCTCCATAGCTCTGCAACAGCCTCCATAGAACAGCCTCCATAGCCTTGCAGTAGCCTCCATAGCACAGCCTCCATAGCCCAGCAGTAGCCTCCATTGCAAAGCCTCCATAACCCAGCAACAATTCCATAGCACAACCTCCATAACCCACCATCAGCCTCCATAGCACAGCCTCCATAACCCAGCAGCAGCCTCCATAGCACAACCTCCATAACCCACCATCAGCCTCCATAGCACAGCCTCCATAACCCAGCAGCAGCCTCCATAGTGCAGCCTCCATAACCCAGCAGCAAGCTCCATAGCACAGCCTCTATAGCCCTGCAGTAGCCTCCATAGCCTCACCTCCATAGGTGTGGCGCCCCACTGGTCAGGCGTCACAAGTGAGGAACTATACCCAAAGATGAGCATGTGGTCATCCCTGTTGTAAGTAGAATGCAGAACACTGTGGAAGGATCTGATCCCAAAACACACTCACCAAAACAACCAGGGGAGGTCCCACAGTTAGTTGGAGAGTGGAATGTGTGAGATGAGCAAGGTGGAACAGACGAGGAGTCTTCAGGAGTGTCTTCCCCGAGGAAAGACGGAGAGCTGGAGCTTACCCAAGAGAGAAAGGGGGCTTCAAAAGAGGGCTAGAGAAAGATGTTGCCCAGACAGAAAGGTCCTGACTTGTACACCAGGAGTACACGCGTCTGACAACGCGGCCTGGAGTGTTCATCCTCCGACCGTACTCGTCCCGGCTCTGAAGATGCTCTCAGGGTGTTTATCCCCTGGGTCGTACTACTGCTCACGAAGCAGGCACCGAAGAGAGAGAAGGGACAGGACAAGGGTAGATCCAAGAAGGTACCACCAGAGACTTCCATAGATTCTGCATTGTGCTGCGACTACCCGGCCGGCCGGCCTACTTTAGTACTATGAACTGTACCACCATCTTGTTCGGTTTGGTCCTACAAGTAAAGTACCTGGAAGAGTAAAGTGTCTCTGTGTTTCTGTCCTGCTTCATTGACTTTTCTTAATGGTTGCATCGTGTCGGCATCAGGTAACACTGCCCTGGAGGATTAGCTCTACCTGTAGGGAGCTGCTCCACCATAGCCGCAGTACCACCACCCTCCGGAGGACTGTGGCGGCGCTGGTGTCTAGTCACCAGGGACTACAAGTGGCGTCACGAGATAAAAACCTCAATCCTTTAATTTGGCGACTGTCTTCCCCTCAGGGCCACGGGTCTGGGCCGACCACAAGTGAGATCCCCCACTGAATCTGAGGGTCCAGACATCTGAGTTCCCATACCCTGGGGCGGTACAGATAGTTCCCATAATTTCTGGCGCTCACGAACAAGATCGCGTGCCCGGTGCAACCGGGTACTGTGTGCCTTTGAACTTTTTGGACTGAAAAGAACTTTCACCACCCTTGTACGGCAATGAGAACTGGTTCCCGCCATTCGTACCGGGAACCCCAAGATGGCAATTTGACTATGTAAAGGACCATGTGCAGGCCCGGGGGTGTGCCTCAGCCCCTTGACGAAGGAGGGCCAAGATGTAGGTGCGAAAATGTTTTGCCGCCCTTATGGCCATCAATCAATTAAGGTGGCAGCCCAATGGAAGTGGCCCCTGGGAAGCCATTACATGCCCATAAAGAGACAGCCAGAAGAGAAGGACACAATAGAAAGTACGACATACCCAGCAATATGTCAACCAGGTGGACGGACATTCTCCAACAAGTGGAACAGGAGACCCATGCTGCCCGCAGTGAGTCGGAAGCCCCGTCCCTGCTAACGGATGAAGGTGATGCCAAGTACTGGATGGTCGCATTCCGGGACTTGCAGAGCCGACTATCCGAGATGCCAGAGTGGGTAGTAGGCAGTGGAGTGCGGAGCAAGCTGTGGGGCTCAGAGGCAGAGCCGTGGATAGGAGAGCGAGAGAAGCCGCAGCCGCTGCACAGGCTGTAACAGATTTCTTGTCCGCCATCCCATCTGTTCAGACTCAGGAGGCAGGAGTCCAAACTGACTTCCCAGAGAACCTGCCCACTGCTCCCGCTAACACCCCGGCGGTAGAGACCTGAGCCCTGGAGGAAGAACCGGACGTCGTTGTGGAGGAGGTTGACGACGGCCTGAATAACATCACCAACTTAGCCAAGGATGACTTCGCAGAGGATGAAGAGGAGTTGTTTTATCATCCCGGAGCTGCTGGAGATCGTACCCCGGAGCTGGCATGCTGGACTGACCAGCAGAGGCTACCTGCTGCTGTGCCAAGCTGCGTCACAGATGTTACCACCATTCTGGACACCTCCTTGTTACACCGTATTCCACCCCGGAGTATACCCCACTGGTTAGAGAGTCCGACCAAGAAGCCCGGCAAAGACGTCGTGAGGAGTACTACCAATGAGAGATGGAAAGCCATAAAGTAAGGGAGGAAGCCCACAGACACCCCCCCATTGCCATTGGAACGACGAAAGACTGGCACCATAGTGTCGTTTAACTACGCGGATTGATGGGGATTCATACGCGAGCCAGGACTGCGTGAAGAAATCTTTGTGGTGTGTAGAGCAGTCTCCACACCTGTATCGTGGTCACCTGGACCAGGATGTGTACCGTGGAGACGAGGTAACTTCTGAGAGACACGTGGAGCCACTTGCCATTAAGCACCTGTTACTGCCACAGACTTAAAATGTGAATAGTTTCTCTTGCTGCAGTGTGAACTTTTGTAAAATTCCCTGATTTAAGTGAAGACTCATAGACGTCCATGAGAACTCTTCTCTCCCATGAGTGCATAATGTTGTTTGAGCCTGGGCTATTAACCCGTTTTAGCCAGAGACTCTTGTGTGATGTCATGTAGTCCTTTAAAGCGGCCCGACGGTGATAAATTTCACTGGACTGTGATGGACCATGATTACCGTCAGGTCCGTGCAGTTACCGATCCCCGTGTGGCCAATGAAAAGTTAGATAATGTTGTTGCTTAAAGTGAATTGTGTATAAAGAAAGGTACTATGAACCGGAGATTAAGATCTTGGACAAGAGGTGACCCGAGGACCCCGAGGTCTATAGTAACTAGCTTTCATACTGTTTAGTTAAGTTAAAAGAACTGAACCGAACCTCCCATAAAGGGAAGAAGAAGAATGCTTGTTTGTAAATATGTTACCTGTTATTGTTTAATGAAAATACAAAACTTTTACTCTTCCAATTAACCCTGTAACATCATACTCGCGGATGAGTATATTCTATCAAGGGGGAATGTGGCGCCCCACTGGTCAGGCGTCACAAGTGGGGTACTACACCCAAAGATGAGCGTGTGGTCATCCCTGTTGTAAGTAGAATGCAGAACACTGGAAGGATCTGATCCCAAAACACACCCACCAAAATAACCGGGGGAGGTCCCAGAGTTAGTTGGAGAGTGGAAAAAGTGAGAGGAGCAAGGTGGAACACATGGGGAGTCTTCAGGAGTGTCTTCCCCGAGGAAAGACGGAGAACGGGAGCTTACCCGAGAGAGAAAGGGGGCTTCAAAAGAGGGCTAGAGTAAGACGTTGCCCAGACAGAAAGGTCCTGACTTGTACACCCAGAGTACACGGGTCTGACAACGCGGCCTGGAGTGTTAATCCTCCGACCGTACTCGTCCCGGCTCCGAAGACGCTCTCAGGGTGTTTATCCCCTGGGTCATACTACTGCTCGCGAAGCAGGCTCCAAAGAGAGAGAAGGGACAGGACAAGGGTAGAACCAAGAAGGTACCACCAGAGACTTCCACAGATTCTGCATTCTGCTGTGACTACCCGGCCGGTCGACCTGCTGGAGTACTGTGAACTGTACCACCATCTTGTTCGGTTTGGTCTTACAAGTAAAGTACCTGGAAGAGTGAAGTGCCTCTGTGTCTCCGTCCTGCTTCATTGACTTTTCTTAATGGTTTGCATCGTGCCGGCATCAGGTAACACTCTACCTGTAGGGAGCTGCTCCACCATAGCCGCAATACCACCACCCTCTGGAGGATGTGGCGGCGCTGGTGTCTAGTCACCAGGCATTACAGGTGGCGTCACGTGATAAAAACCTCAATCCTTTAATTTAGCAACTGTCTTCCCCTCGGGGCCACGGGTCTGGGCAGGCCATCAGTGAGATCCCCCACCGAATCTGGGGGCCCAGACATCCGAGTTCCCATACCCTGAGGCGGTACATAGGTCTGCAGAAGCCTTCATAGAATAGCCTGCATAGCCCTGCAGCAGCCTCCATAGCATAGCCTCCATAGCACAGCCTCCATAGCCCAGCATTAGCCTTCATAGCACATCCTCCATAACCAAGCAGCAGCCTCCATAGCACAGCCTCCATAACCCAGCAGCAGCCTCCATAGCACAGCCTCCAATACACAACTGCAGCCTCTATGGCCCAGCAGCAGACTCCACAGCACAGCCTCCATAGCCCAGCAGCAGAATCCATAGTGCAGCAGAATCCATAGCGCAGCAGCAGCGTCCATAGCACAGCCTCCATAGCTCAGCAGCAGCCCCTATAGCCCAGAAGCAGCCTCCATAGCCCAGCACAGTCTCCATATAGCCCAGCAGAAGCCTTCATAGCACAGCCTCTGTAGCCCAATAGCAGCCTTCATAACCTAGCCTCCATAGCCTTGCAGTAGCCTCCATAGCCTAGCCTACCTAGCCCTGCATCAGCCTCCATAGCACAGTCTCCATAGCCCTGCAGTAGCCTCCATAGCACAGCCTCCATAATCCAGCAGCAGCCTCCATAGCACAGTCTCCATAACCAAGCGGCAGCCTCCATAGTCCAGCAGTAGCCTCCATAGCCCAGCAGCAGCCTCCATAGTACAGCCTCCATAACCCAGCAGCAACCTTCATAGCACAGCCTCCATAGCCCTGCAGTAGCCTCCATAGCCTAGTCTCCATAGCCCAGCAGCAGCTTCCATAGCACAGCCTCCATAACCCAGCAGCAACCTCCATAGCACAGCCTCCATAGTCCAGCAGTAGCCTCCATAGCCCAGCAGCAGCCTCCATAGCACAGCCTCCATAACCCAGCAGCAGCCTCCATAGAACAGCCTCCATAGCCCTGCAGTAGCCTCCATAGCACAGCCTCCATATCCCTGCAGTAGCCTCCATATCAAAGCCTCCATAACCCAGCAGCAGCCTTCGTAGCTCTGCAGTAGCCTCCATAGCACAGCCTCCATAGCACAGCCTGCATAACCCAGCAGTAAGCGCTATAGCACAGCTTCTATAGCCCTGCAGTAGCCTCCCTAGCCTAACCCCCATAGCTCTGCAGCAGCCTCCATAGAACAGCCTCCATAACCCTTCAGTAGCCTCAATAGCACAGCCTCCATAAACCAGCAGCAGCCTCCATAGCAGCCTCCATAACCCAGCAGCAACCTCCATAGCACAGCCTCCATAACCAAGCTGCTCTATGGCCCAGCAGTAGCTTCCATAGTCCAGCACAACCTCCATGCAGCCCAGCGACAGCCTTTATAATCACCCATCATGCTGCACATAGTTAAAGCGAACCTGTCACCCCCCCCCCCCCGGGCATCAAAAGCTAAAATAGCCACCTTCTGCAGCACTAAGGCTGCATTCTGAGAAGGTGGCTATAGGCTTTTGATGCCCTTTATACTATGAAATATGTAGTTAGGTAAATGCTCACACTTCTGAAGACCAAAGACCGGGAGGCGGGGTTTCACGCTCCTCCGGCCCGCCCCCTCTTGTCAGTCATGGTGCGCGCCTGCTGCTGCCTCCCCTGACTGTGTAAAATGAACGCGCGTCTCCGTTCTCCTGTATGGAGCCGCGCATGTGCTGTGCGCCCGGTGTCCAGGAAGTCGTCGGCAGCGCGCACAGCGCATGCGCGGCTCCATACAGGAGAACGGAGACGCGCGTTCATTTTACACAGTCAGGGGAGGCAGCAGCAGGCGAGCACCATGACTGACAAGAGGGGGCGGGCCGGAGGAGCGTGATACCCCGCCTCCCGGTCTTTGGGCTTCAGAAGTGTGAGCATTTACCTAACTACATATTTCATAGTATAAAGGGCATCAAAAGCCTATAGCCACCTTCTCAGAATGCAGCCTTAGTGCTGCAGAAGGTGGCTATTTTAGCTTTTGATGCCCGGGGGGGGTGATAGGTTCGCTTTAAACAAAAAAAAATTCTCACCTTCCCTCCGCTTCCCCCGGAGCCCCTGTCCTCCTCAGTTACTGTTCCCTGTCGCATCCTTGCAGCAGGCTCCAGTCCACGATCCCTCTCATTGCCTGCACTGCTGCACCAAAGTGATGAGATCGCAGGATGATGACTCATCACTCTGCTGCAGTCCACTGGGGAGGAAGCACACAGGGAGCCAGCACATGGCTAATTTGAAATGCATGCAAATTGGCCATGTGCACTGGCAGCTCTGCAGCACTCAGCTGCTGGCTGATTGTCCCTGATGGGCCTTTCCTTGTCTGGGTGCCTTGTCACTGATGGGCCCCTGATCATCAGGGCTGTCTGTCCCTAATGGCCAGTGGGCCCTACCAGCTGCTCAGGGCCCGATACTTGCCTTGGTACGCCAGGTGCTGATGCCGGCCCTGACGAAAGTCATGGGAGATTGTAATTTCTGCTATACAAAGCAGGGTTGATGCTGATGCTGTGCTTTGTATAGCACAAACAATCAGACGATCACAGCTTCAAGTTCCCCAAAGGGACTAAAAATTAAAGCAAAAAGTAAAAAAAATGTTTTTTAAAAATACAAAGGTTCAAATCACCCTCTTTTTGCCCCATTAAAAATAAAAAAGTAACATATTTGGTATCTCTGCATTTCTAAATGCCCGATCTATCAAAATATACCTCATGACCTCATGATTCTCATTTGGTCTGACATGCACTGTGAGCTGTGAGGTCTTATATAGACAGGTGTGTTCTTTTCCTATTAGTTTAATTAAACACAGCTGGACTCCAATGAAGGAGTAGAACCATCTCAAGGAAGGTCACAAAGAAATGGACAGCATGTCATTTGAATATGAGTGTCTGAGCAAAGGGTCTGAATACTTATGACCATGTGATATTTCAGTTCTTCTTTTCTAATAAATTTGCAAACATTTCTATATATCTGTATTTTTCAAGTCAAAATGAGGTGCAGAGTGTACATTAATGAGAAAAAAAATGAACTTTTTTGAATTTACCAAATGGCTGCAAGGAGTGAAAAATTTAAAGGGGTCTGAATAGTTTCTGTAACCACTGTAAAATAAATTAGTACAATCAGCAAACAGTGTAACGAGATAAAAAATCAAAACCCCAGAACTACATTTTTTTGGTGGCCATCAAAACATGGCAACAAAATGCAAAACAAGGGACCTGTAAAAAGTATATCCTTAAAATAGTAGGCAAAATGCAAAAAAAAATCTGTCACACAGCCCCAGATCCAGGAAATGGAAGACATTACGGGGCTCGGAAAATGGTGACACAAGCAAAATTTTTTTTTTTTTTTACAAATATCCAATTTTTTCACCACTTCAAGTAAACCTGTCAGCAGTTTTTTCCTATATAACTGCTGCCACCACCAGTAAAGCCTTGTATACATCATTCTAGAATACTGTATATAAGACCCCAGGCCAATCTGTATAATGTAAAATACACCAGCTTTTAATATACTCACCTGGGGAGCGCTCCATTCCAATGGACATTCCCAGTCTCGGTCCGGCACCTCCTTGTTTCCTATGAATGCCGTCCTCTTCTCTGCTTTATGTGGGTGACGCGTCGTATGTCTTCCATACACTATCCTCCATTGTGCTCCTGTACACGTGCTCTTCTCTCTGTACTTCTGAACAGGGCCGTAACTACAATAGGTGCAGGGGTTGCAATCGCACCCGGGCCCTGCAGCCTAGGGGGGCCCCAAAGGTCCCTTTGGCCCATAGAAAAAGACTAATACTACTAAAGATTTGCAATAATTGGGGGCCCCGTTGGAGCTTTCGCATCGGGGCCCTGAGGCCTGAAGTTACGCCACTGCTGCTGAATGCAGGTCAAAGTACAGTAATGCACAGACAGAGGAAAAGACACACTTTCCTTGCACCTGCACACTACAATACTTTGCTTTGCACTCAACAGTACAAAGAGAAGTGTGCAGGAGTACAATGGAGGATAGTGTGTGGAAACATAGGATGCATCATCCACAGAAAGTAGGGATGTAAGATGGCATGCACAGGAAGCAAGGAGGCGCTGGACTGAGACCTGACCGCCCCCCCAGCGAAGCATAATAAAAGCTGTTTATTTAACATTATACAGATCAACCTGGGAACTTCTATTTCTCATTCTAGAAATACTGTATATGATCTTACTGGTGGTGTCTGCAGCTAATTTGCAAAAAAAAAAAAATGCTGGCAGGCTTACTCTTTTCTTTTTCTTTTCAAAATTCTTTTTATTAACGCTTTGCAGTACAGTGTAATAGACAGTAAATCAATATTTTTCAACAGTATAATGTGAGTACATATTCAGAGGAGAAAGAATCCAGATGTATAACAAGGATTCTAACAGTACAATTAACGGCCATATAATTAACATTCTGAGACAGTCCAAGGGTGTTTTTGGTCCTGTATTGCATGATCACGTTCCACAGCCCCTAGAGTGTCAGGAGTGATGGACAGAGGTGGAGCGCACCAGGCAACACTGTCCCAAAGATGGGAGTGGTCGTGGGCCAATCCAGTGTCTCACTGAGAGCTGCAAATAATAACCGCACTGTAAGAAGTGCATATTGTTAGCTATCAATAATAAATTCGGATCTAAAGACGTTAAAGAGAGTAGGAATAAAGGCAGGCCGGATCGCTTGAAGGGAAGCAGTTAGAGATAAGAGTCGAGAGAGAGGTAAGGAGATAGGAACGGAACAGGAAAGTGAGGGGTGGGGGGTGGGTAGGATAGGACACGGGATGTCTGTAGATTGAATGGTAGTGTTCGGTGTTAGCAAGTTAGGACATCGAACTGTATCTGATCCAGGGTGACCAGGTTTCTAAGAAAGAAGCTCGAGGGGCGTGGCCTGGAAGGAGATGTGAGCGGTCGCACTTCCTAGAGCTCCCGCCGAGTGCCCGCCATTAATCCTGGTAAATAGCCTGTGAAGAAGCTCCTGACCCCCTGGAACGGTGCCCGGAGACCCCCGGTACACAGCACAGCAGCGGGAGCAGCCCGGAGCCGCTAATATGACCCGCCGCCGTCAGAGAGACGCGGGCGCGGGAGACACCACGGGCCTCCAAGATGGCGCCGACAAGAGAGAGGAGGCGGAGAAGGCAAACGCTGCTTGCCAGCGGCGTATGGCGGCTGCAGAGAAGCTTGCCCAGTTCGCAAGGAAAGAGGAGAGCTGTGCTGGAGGGATGGAAGATGGAGGTGAGGAGGCTGGGGAGGAGGATGAATCCCCCATGATTGAGGGAGAAGAGGAGGAAGTGGAGGGGCCCACACAGGAGAAGGGCACTGGGGAGCCGGGCAGATCCAGACAGAGGACATTGTGCTAGCAGAGCCCACATTGAAGGATGTATTTGCAGTGGTGTCCTATTGCAAGGAAGCTCTGAAGACACTGACACAGCAGGTCCTAGGAGTGCAGGGAGAGATATCCACAATCAAGAAAGATTTAAAGAAAGTGGACACTAGGACTGGAGCTGTGGAGGAAAGAGTGAGCACAGCAGAGGATCATATAGCAAAAATGCAGAAAATGGAGAAAAAGTATATCCAACAAATGTCTGAACTGGCTGCAAAAACGGACGATTTGGAGAATCGCTCCAGACGAAACAATTTGAGAATAGTGGGCATCCCTGAGAAGGCTGAGGGGAGAAACCCCATTGAGTTCATTGAAAAATGGCTTGGAGAGAAATTTGGCTCTGAAACTCTGACAAGACTGTTTGCTGTGGAGAGAGCGCATCGGGTCCCTATGCAGCCTCAGCCGCCTGGTAAGGGCCCCCGCACAATTCTCGCAAAGATCCTTAACTACAGAGACAGGGATATCATTCTGCAGAAGGCCAGAGATATGGAGGAGCTTACACTTAATGGTAACAGGATCGCCATATATCCTGACTACTCGGTGGTGGTACAGAAGCAAAGAATGAAATTCTCCACTGTAAAGAAGCGTTTGAGAGAGATGAACGTAAAATATTCGATGATCTTCCCAGCAAAACTGCGAGTGATGGCGTTGGGAAAGGTCTCCTTTTTTGTGGATGCTGAGGAAGCCTCGCAATGGCTGGATATTAACACAAGGCGTATCAGGGAAGCTGAAGAATGTGATTGAACTATGAGAATCCTGGATGTGACTTTGAAAAGGTGTTGACGACACAGATGGACGCCTGGTTACTGACTCTGCAACTGTGTTTTTTGTCCTGGACAGACGACAAGCAGAGGGGCGATAGATCTGATGACTCTTCTTGTTCCTCTTTCTTGTTTTTCTTTTTGGACGTTATTTTTCTGCACCCCTGGTCTTATTGGACAAACGGTGTGATAAGCATGGAGAGGGGACGATAATAGAGTAATAGGGGGACAGGGGAATGTTGGGAATACTCGATAAATATTGTTGTTTAAATATTATGCGGTTCTAAGGTAATAGCTGTTACTAGAATATTTAAATTTACAGGTATACAGGTTGGAAATGATGTTTAAGCGGGCACGGGCGGGCGGGGGAAGGACGCACCAAAGATGGTGTGGAAAAGGTATTGTCCATACTCATTGCAAGATGGGAGATGGCAGGTACTGGGTCCTTCGGTGGTAATGGGTCCAAGGTTCGGAGACCCCACTCTCGATGAGAGTACTACACAGACGACTGGGGAGCGAAAGGGGGGGTGGGTAAGGAAAGAGGAGGAGGGAAAATGGGAGGAGGGGGGAAGACAGCTAAGCACAGGGACAGCAGCAAAACGAATACAAATTATCTTAGTTGATGGGGGAATGGAATAATATTATTTGCTGGAATGTACGAGGGCTTTCGGATAAGTCAAAAAGAGCCGCGGTTATTCAATACGTGCTGGACCGTAAGCCATCAGTGATATGCCTTCTGGAAACTCATTTGACAGCTGATACAGTAGATCTCTTGAATAGAAGGTGGGCGCAGAAGGCATACCACTCCACCTTCTCTTCATATGCTAGGGGAGTCTCAATATTAATACATAAATCGGCACAATATGAAGAGATAGAAGTGGAAACAGATACTGATGGACAGTATGTGATGGTGGTTTGTAGACTGTCTGGACAATTACTATGTGTTGTGGCAGTATATATCCCTCCGCCATATTCTAGTACTAAATTAAGGAGGATAAGAGAGACGGCAGAAAAGAGAGGGGTAATGCCATTTCTGTTGATAGGAGACTTCAATAATGTGATGGATACACGGTGGGACAGGAGCGCCACTTCTGGGGGGGTTAGTAGAAATACTCTGACCCCATTTGGTTCATTGATACAAGAAATGGGGTTGACGGATCTTTGGAGGGTCAGAAATGTAGAGGTGAGATGTTTCTCTTGTTTTTCGACATCATACGACACACTTTCACGTATTGACATGGCCCTGGGAAACAGTCTATTGGATGGGCTGGTAGGGGAGGTGAAATACTTAGCCAGAGCGGTTTCAGATCACAGCCCGATTCTTGTTTCCCTTAGACGACTGGGTTCAGTGGGGACTATGGCGGGAGACTGGAAAATACACCCAGTGTGGCTGCGCACTATTGATATGGCCAAAATTGAAAGGGAATTAGAGGAATTTTATAATTATAATGAGGGAAGTGCGGATCCACTGATAGTTTGGGAAACCATGAAGGCATACCTAAGGGGAATTCTGTTTCGGGATATTTGCAGGTGTAAATCACAAAATAAACGGAAGGAAAAAGAAAGTATACAGAAGTTGGAGAGAGCAGAAATGGAGGCAGCAAGTCTGAGTGATGCACATTCTAAAAAAATATTACGGGAGGCACAAGAGGAGGTGAATAGAGTCCTTATGGAAAGGGCAGATAGGAAACTGGCATTTCAGAAATTGAGATTCTTTGAAGAGGGGGAGAAGGTGGGTCATTTATTATCCATCATAGCAGCAGCACAGAGGGGGAACCAGTTTGTCCATTGTTTAATGGGCAAGGGGGGAGAACGAAAAACGAACACAGAGGACATTTTGGAGGTATTTGTGCAATTTTATGGGGATCTATATACTTCACAAGTAGGATCAGATGAAAGAGAGGTGGAGGCATTTCTGGCTGCGGCATCTTTACCCACTCTGTCAATGGAGGATAGGGACTATTTGGAGACACCTATAACGGTGGACGAAATAGGGGAGGCATTGCATGGCATGGCCAATGAAAAAGCCCCGGGGTCTGATGGACTCCCAGCGGAAGTCTATAAGAGATTAGAAGAAATTCTTTTACCCAGATTGCTGGAGGTTTATGTGGAGGCTAAGAAACATGGGGTATTACCTACATCCATGAGAGAGGCAACTATAGTAGTAATCCCTAAGGAAGGTAAAGACCCTGCGAGTCCAGAGTCATACCGGCCTATCTCATTGCTGACGGCAGATGTTAAAATTCTTGCAAAAGTACTGGCAAATCGTTTAACGAAGGTGATTTCACACTTAATACACCCAGATCAGGCCGGCTTTATGCCAAATAGATCTACGGCGACTAACTTACGAAGATTATTTTTGAATCTGCAGCTGCCGTCAGACAATATGGGTAGAAGGGCTATAGTGTCTCTTGACGCCCGCAAGGCCTTTGACAGTGTGGAGTGGGGGTACTTGTGGAGGGTGATACAGTATATGGGATTTGGACCGCAATTTACATCGTGGATACAACTCCTGTATGCCCAACCTACTGCCAAAATTAGAGTGAATGGGGCCATCTCTAAAAAGATAGACCTACAGAGAGGTACCAGACAGGGTGCCCGCTATCACCCCTGCTGTTTGCCATCGCGGTGGAACCTCTAGCCGCTACCATAAGAAACTCCAGTGATATAAAGGGGTTTCAATTCGGTGAATATGTGGAAAAAGTCGCGTTATACGCGGATGACATCTTGCTGTTTCTGGAGGACAGCGGGGTTTCGTTGCGTCATGCCATGCGGACCATTGAGAGTTTTGGGAAGCTTTCGGGACTTACTATTAACTGGAATAAGTCCAGTCTGTTTAAAGTAGATCAAGAGGAGATAGGTACAGAGGTGGAAGTGGACTCGGGAGAACTGAGTAGGGTGGAACAGTTCAAGTATTTGGGCATTTGGGTGTCTTTGCCCATCACGGATTATTTGCAATTGAACCTTGTTCCGTTACTGACGGTGCTGAGGCGTAAGGTCACAACATGGAATAAGCTATGCTTATCCGTGGTGGGGAGAGTTAACTTGATCAAAATGATCTTAATGCCCAAATTACTATATATACTGCACAACTCGCCCTTATGGATTCCTCAACGCAGACTTAAGCCTATTAATGCCATTTTCCGGGAATTAATTTGGGGAAGAGACAGCCTAGGATTCGGCTTGAAACACTGCAAAGACCAAAGGACGATGGGGGACTGGCACTGCCTCATGCTGGGATTTATTTTTTGGCAGCTCAAGGTCAGCACTTGAGGGGCTGGGCATGTAAATCGGAAAACAGCCATGGTATGCAAATATTGGGAAACATAACTGGTAGATCCCCTTTGACTGATGGACTTGAGGATGGATCTGTAGGTATACTGGGGAAGACATACCCTACGCTTGACCTTGCACAGAAGGTATGGACGAAACTTAAACAATTGAGAGGAGTGACAAATTTGACCAAGTACACTCCCATATGGGATAATGGGAATTTCCCGGAATTAATTAAAATGGGTCGACTCACGGAATGGAAAAAGAGAGGCATTATATATATGCATCAAATTATGGATAGACAGGGATTAAAGACCTTTCAACAACTAAAACTGGAATTTGGACTCCCGGAATCGGGTTGGCTTCAGTATTTACAGATACAACATGCAGTAAGTAAACAGGGTGAGTCCGGTGCATTACGAATACAGGATGATATTGTCCTGGATTATGTTTGTCATGAGGGACTCTCGACTGGAGTGATATCAAGCACATATAGGGATCTCCTGCATACATTCTTCCTTTCATTTCCTATAAAGACACGATCGAAATGGGAGGAGGAAATGGGACGCATACCGGATGATAGGTGGACTAGTATCCTGGAATATATTCCTAAATTATCTATTTGTGAATCGGCTAGGCTCTCGCATCTCTATGTGGTGCACAGAGTGTATCGCTCGCCGATGGTTATGCACCGAGCAGGCCTGAGGGCTGATTCGGAATGTCCGAGATGCAGAGGAGCTGATGCGGGCATATTCCATATGATGTGGTCCTGCCCTAGATTATCCACATACTGGGCAGCGGTAATTAACCGAATAAATAGAGTGTATGGGTGTGAGGTGCCTGGAGAACCGGTGGTTTGCTTACTGGGATATGTGGAGGAAGTGAATATTGAAAATACATTTAAAATAATGATTGCAAAATTGCTCTTTGTAGCAAGGAAATTAATTGCAAAATTCTGGATACGAGATGTCCCCCCAAGCAGAGAGGAATTTATAAAACAGGTGGATAGTCTAATGCATATGGAAAAGGGTATCTATGGGAAAAGAGAAAAAATAGCGGTATTTGAGAAAATGTGGTTACCCTGGATAAATTCTAGATAAGAGGAGGCAATGTGTCACTAAACTGTGCCGGGTACAAATTGAATTGATTATGCGATATAATTGATGTGCCTTATTGATGATTAAATTGCTAAATGTCATTATGAGCTGCTGTGTAATGTGCTAGCTGTCGGGTGGGAGGGAGGGAAGGGAGGGTGGGGTTTGGGACTGTAGTTCAAGTGAAAATGAGACATGTTGTCTCAATGCATTTGTGTAATCCTGACTGGTTTAATTAATAAAAATTTATATGATTAAAAAAAAAAAGAAAGAAGCTCGGGTGTGGTTCACATAGGACACCGTTTCTGCAACAAGGTACAACTGGTGTACTTTAGCGTGGAGCTGTTGGAGCGAAGGTACCTCTGTTGAGCGCCAGTAGACCGGTATTAGGAGTTTGGCCGCTGCGATAATATTCTGGGCCAGGATTGATGTATACTTCCTTGTAGGCCATAGCCTGAAATTTAGTAAGGTCGACTCTGGAGTTAGTTGCACCCTTTCTCCCAGCACCAGAGTAATCAGTTTTTCAGTTAGTTGCCAAAATGAAGATATGTCAGGACATTGCCACCAGATGTGATAGTAGTTTCCATTTTCAGCACCACACCTCCAGCACTCAGCCGTGGACGGAGCCCCCCAGTTCTGGCATTTAAGGGGATCATAATACCATCTCGTTATTATTTTATATGAGTTTTCTTGTGCTCGAACACATTGGGTGGGTCCATGAGAGGCTCTATATATGCGTGATATCTGTTCCTTCGTGAAGGTGTATCCTAGATCTCTTTCCCATAGGGCAATATACGCTCGTTTGTGACAGCAGTTGGACAGCAAAAGTAAGTGATAGAGTTGTGAGAAAATTTTCGCGGGTCTAGCGGTTCTAGCACAGAGTGCCTCATAAACTGTCATAGATCTGTTCAGGTCGCTGCTTTTAAGGTGACGACGCAGGAGGGTTTTAATAGAGTTATAGGCGACGAAGATTAAAGTTGTCAAGTCCGGGTGCCTTTGCAAGTCTTGGAGGGGGAGAAGGGCACCGTCTCGGAGAAGGTGGTCTAAGGAAATACCAGAGTATTTAGGGCTCTTGGAATGTCCGGTCGGGGTCGATGTAGTGCGGGCTAGAATGTCAGATAGCGACAGAAGGGGTGATAATGGCGGGGCTAGAGCGTCTAGAGAGTCACGCCAGAGTTTAAGAGTGTTTTTAGTATGGGGATTCACTATACGCTCGATTCGGGTATTGGAGTGCATTAGGAATAGCGCTCTGAGGGGTAGGGGAGCAAGTGCCTCCTCAATCTCTATCCACTGTTTTTCCGTATTCCCTCGAATTATGTCTACCGTTCTCGTCAGGACAGCTGCCTTATAGTAGAGTCTGATGTCCGGTACACCCATGCCCCCTGATGATTTTGGGAGGGTAAGTGTACGGTATGCCACGCGCAGTCTCCTGGTCTTCCATATATTTGGAGAAAAGGGAGTACACTTTATGGAGATAGGACGCCGGGATGTGTATGGGGAGCATTTGGAATAGGTAGGTGAATTTTGGCAATATCAAGCTCTTCATAATGTTTTTCCTCCCCATCCACGAGAGGTAAGCATCTCTCCATTGCTTAATCAGCGTTGACGTGGATGTGAGCAGAGGGGGGAAGTTCAGTGCGAACAGATCAGAGTCTGTGCGGCCCAACTTCACCCCCAGGTATGTTATGTGTGTCTTGGGCCAGTGGAAGGGATATGAGTTTTGCAAGGTCAAGAGTGTGTGATGGGGGACGCGAAAGTCTAACGCTTCAGACTTGGACATATTGATTTTAAAGTTAGAAATGCTGCCGTATTGCTCCACTAGTGCTATCAAGGCAGGGAACCCAGTCAGAGGTTTTGTGAGAAACACGAGGAGGTCGTCTGCAAACGCAGCAGATTTGAAATGAGATTTATTGATCTGAACGCCCTCTATATCTCGATGTTCCTGAATAGCAATCAGTAAGGGTTCCATTGCCAAGACGAACAGGAGTGGAGATAGTGGGCAGCCCTGTCTAGTGCCGTTATGTATTGTAAAGGGCTCCGTCAACGTGTCATTGATCTGAATACGGGCCGTCGGGTTATGATACATGGCCATTATGGTGCCAACCAGCGATGGGGGGAACCCGAAATGCAGTAACGTCATCTCCAGATAAGTCCAATCCACCCTGTCGAAGGCCTTCTCAGCGTCCGTGCCCACTAACACTAGGGGTTGATGGCGGGATTTCACATATTGAAGGATATGTAATATTTTATGCGCGTTATCTTTGCCTTCCCTTCCGCTCACGAAACCAGATTGATTTAACGAGATCAGTGAGGGTAAAAAGTTCCTTATCCTATGGGCTATCATACTGGCCAAAAGTTTCAAGTCAACATTTAACAGTGAAATTGGCCTGTAATTACTGCATAAGTTGGGGTCTTTACCCTCCTTATGTATCAAGGTTATCTTTGCTTCCAGCATTTGCTGCGGGAGGGGTTTACCTTCAAATGCCTCATTACAAACCTTCAAGAGACGTGGTAGCAGAAAGGGTGCAAACGTTTTGTAGTAGTGGGCCGTGAATCCATCGGGGCCTGGAGATTTGCCTGTGGGACACTTCGACAGGGTGGACCGGAGGTCACTCATGGTGAATGGCCGGGTCAGTGATTGTCGTTGGTCTAACGTTAACGTGGGGAGATTCAGTCGTGTCAAGAAGTGGGAGGTGTCCAGGCGCCTCTGTTCCCTAAAAGCCTGCGTGTCGGCAGGTCTGAGATTATATAGCCCGGAGTAATAGTCCAGGAAGGCCGCCTCAATGTGTGATGGGTTGCAAGCTGTTAGCCCTGTGAGTCAGTAATAGAGTGAATTAGAGTGCGGGCCTGCCGCTTACGTAGGTGTTTCAGGAGGAACTTGGAAGCCCTATCTCCATGCGCATACATTCTATTTTTCCAGGAGGCATACAATTTAGCTGATCTGACATTGAGAACGTCTCTCAGTTTCTGCCTCAAATTGGAAAGAGTATCTAAGACTGTACGGTCAGAATTATTTTTATGGTCCGTCTCCAAACGAGAGATTTCGTCATAAAGTGTTTGAACCTCCTGATGCCGTTTTTTATTATGATATGACGCGATGGAGATAAGTTCACCTCTCAACACTGTCTTGTGGGCTTCCCAAAGAATTTGGGGAGATGTCTCGTGCGTGTCATTGAGTTGGAAGTAATGGTGAAGTGCGTCTGCGATACGTTTCCGCGTCGTAGGGAGTCAAGTAGGGAGTCGTTGAGACGCCAGGACCTGGATTTCAGGTCTGTCCCAGAGGTGGACATTGAGATTAGTACTATATTATGGTCAGAATATACATTGGGAATTATGCTTGCTTCAGATATCCGCGATAGGCATGACCTAGGTATCAGAATATAGTCAATGCGGTGGTAGGACTTATGGGGTTGCAATAAAAAGTATAGTCGCGCGTGGTCGGGTGCATATAGCGCCAAGAGTCAAGTAAATGCATTGAAGTTAGAATAGCCCGTATCCTAGCCAGGTCTCTGGGCGTATATGTGCTCCTTCGTTTAGATGTATCCAGCATTGGCTCAAGCGCTATATTTAGGTCCCCACCCACAATCAGGGTACCCTCTCTAAAGTTCTCTATTTTTTTAGAGTAGAAACCAACCATTTTAAGAGTTTTTTGTTAGGTGCATATAAACTGCATAGGGTTGTCAATGAACCATTAAGGAGGCCCTTCACGCAGATATAGCGTCCCAAAGGATCTACAAGAGATTCTCGGTATTGGAATAGGACCCCAGACAGTAGTGCTATGGATACACCCCTTGATCCTGACTGAGTGGAGGTGGCATGGTACCAGGTGTTATATTGGCATCGCTCAAAATTCGGAATTTTGTTAGGTTTAAAATGTGTTTCCTGAAAGAACAGAATATCTGCTTTCTGTTGTCGTAGTCTATGCAGAGTCTGGTGTCGTGAGGCGGGTGAATTAAGGCCATGAGCATTAATTGTTGCAAACGTAATATTCTTACCGGTGTCAGGCATGCTGTAGTACTTGGCGATCAGCTGACATCCTTGGAGCTGGATCGTGTTCCGTGTCTAGTAGGGGCAGGGGTTGGGTAGAGAGCGGAGATAGGGAAAAAAAATCAGGAGGGAAAGAAGTCCTAGATAGAAAGAGAGAAGAGAATGGAGAAATCACATTCATCAAACATAGAACAGTATGAACCAATATAAAGCACAACATAGTTGGCTCGGATTATAGATAGCCAACTCGAGAGGTTAGTACAAAACGGGATTAACGTATGCATCTGCATTATATATATCAAGTAGCATAAAGTATGCGTAAGGATTTGGTAGGAGAGGGTTATGGTTATATAATAACCTCCGGTAAACAGAAGGTATATGTTTCCCTGCTCCCAAATGTCGCCATAAGGCGGAGAGAATAACATGAACAATAACAGTTCTCCACCATGGAGGACATAAAATCAATATCAATTAGCCTATGGTTGACTCCATTTTTTCAGTGTTAGGTGACGCGGCGGGGGCTTAGGCGCTACTCCTCCCGGATATAGCTCAGGTGGCATCGTCCGGGTCCTTGGCGGATGGTGATTTAGTGATCTTCCTTTTAATTCGCTGCGATTTCGGAGTTGCCTGTTGCCATGGTGTTGGACCTAGGATGGGTTGTATCTTTGAGGCTGAGTGGAAAGCTTCCAGATCCGGGAATTTGTCAAGAGATATGTCCAAAGTCTCACAGGCCGCTTTAAGCTCTGCGGAGGTTCTGATGGTGATTCCCTGTCCATCCGCCGTAACAAAGATCCCAAACGGGAAGAGCCAACGGAAGCGATGTCCCTTCTGTAGGATTGCATTGGTAAAGGGTTTCAGTAACCATCGTTTTTTCAAGGTGATGGCCGACAGATCTTGAAACAACTGGATTCGGGTACCTTCGTAGGTTATCTCCTGTCGTTCCCGTGCTCTGCGGAGAATTAGGTTCTTTACCCGATAGTCCAGGAAACGGCACAACACATGTCGGGGAGCCTCTCCTTGTTGTGGTTTAGGTCGTAGGGCTCTATGGACCCGCACTAATTCAATGTCCTGAGGGTCATGTTCAGAAAGTAAGTCTTTAAAGATCTCCACTCCAGCCTTTTCTAGTGCTTCATTGGCCACAGATTCAGGGAGACCCTTAATCCGAATGTTCTGCCGGCGTTCTCGGTTTTCATGGTCCTCAAGAGCAACATAGATGTCATGTATGTGGTGTTCATGCTCTTTGAGGCTATCAAGGATAGCATTGGTGTGGTGTACAGTTGTCATTTGGGCATTTTCCAGTGTCTCTAATCTGTGGCCTTGTTGCGTGAGGTCACGTTTAATCTCCGCTAGCTCTCGCCCTATCGGGCCGATAGCCTTGGCAAGGGCTCTCTTGATAAAGGAGCGGGTCACCTTTGGGTCTCCAGAAGCACTACCTCCCTCCGAATCACTCTCCATGTCAGAGTCTGTGTCGTCTGTGCAGGCCAGGACAGACCCCTTGGTTGATTTAGGGGTGTCCTCCACGACGGCTTGTTTTTTAAGGAAGTGGTCAACGTCGGCTTGGGTTATAGCCTTTGCTGATTTAGGTACACTCTTGGGTGGTTTAATGGTCGTCTTTCCCATGGTTATATCTGTGTTCACAGTGTGAAGTATTTATGCAGTTTAAGTCTATATGTCCCCTCCAGTTGGCTATGGTCAGTTTAAGGGTTCATTGGTCCAAGTTGTGTCCAGTAGGACAGAAAACGGTGAAAAGGGAGCCTACAGGCACTGATAATGTAGCGCCTGGTGCAGAGAGTGAAGGGTGCCTGCTGGGGGGGTCCTCTGACCTCTTTGCTGATGCGTATCAGGCTATCAGGATGTCAAAAAAGTCCAGGTGACAAGTGGATAGGATTTTCAGGGGTAATCCCCAGTATATAGTACAATGCCCAGTCTTATAAGCTGATCATATAGTGTCCCTTCAATGCGTTAGTTCCTGGATGGGTGGGGGGCTTCTCTCTGCGGTAGATGGTGTATGAAGTGAGGGGTAAATAACATCTCCACCTTCCCCAGTGTCCACTGACCCGTTGCCTGTACACCGCACTATTGTAACCCCCTTTCACCACACACACAGACCAGGCCAGCTTCAGTTCTGTATATCTGGGCACAGTGCAGGCAGTGACAGGCTGTCTCTTATGTATGAGGATCAGCCTCCACTTACCCCCTCCTGTAGCTCCTCCGGTCTGAGTATGAGCGGTCCTGAGGGCTCCTCGGGCAATGTATTTCTCCCCAGATAGGGTGTGAGGCCTCCTGCTCCCTCCGTTTGCAGACTCCGTTCTCCTCTCTGCTATCCCACCGCAGCAGCCAGAGTACAGTCCTCGGGTCTCGGAGCGGCCCTGAGCACCCCCGCCGGTCTGCTGCTGGAATGCGCGGCGGGTGCAGGGAGACCCGGTCACCTCGCACGTCCGCCGGTCTCTTCAGGACTTCAGACCGAGCGGCGAGCGACGTGCCACTGAGTGCCCGCCGCTCCTCTCCACCCGCAGCACGCGCAGGCAGGTCCGACGCGGCCTAGCAGGACGGGCGCCGCCGCAGCTCTGCCCGCGTGCAGCGGGGGCGAGCAGGGAATCCGGTCCTGTGGTTCGTTCCACCGGTCAAAGTGCTAAAAGAAGCACAGTGTCTGGGTCAGGGGGGTGTTAGCTGTCCAGCTGTGGGTCCGAGGGGCTCCGGTGGATAGCCTGCGGGGATGGATGGCTGTGATGCTGTATTCAGGCTGTGGAGCTCCTGGATGCACGTCCTCCTCACAACGCGGCCATCTTGGACCCTGGCAGGCTTACTCTAAACAAAAACTATGCATATTTGGTATCTGCATTCTCGTACTGATGTAGCAAATATCGTGAATAAAAAAAAAAAACAATTGTGTAATTGACTCACCGTGGGCCAGGGAACTCAGGTCTCAGGTGCAGTCTGTAGGTCACAGTTTCGGTGCCTG
>JARQOC010000005.1:322806989-322935022 GCA_033576535.1 Allobates femoralis | reverse complement strand
CAGGTCCAGGAGCTGATCAAAAGTGTGGCTGCACTGACTAAAACAATGCAATCCATTCAAGTGTCCCACAAGAAAAAGATTCAGCTGGCCTCCAATCCAGATGACGTTCCGTAGCGATGGCAGAAAAGAATCCCATCGATCAGGGGAAGAGACAGTGATCATTATGAGGCATCTGGAAAACTAATCTGCCACCGCTGTGACAAAGCGGGGCACGTGGCAAGATCCTGTCTTTTAAACAGACCAACCCTGGGGCAAGGGGCCAAGCCTCAGAAGTAAGACGACTAGGCCCACATAATTGGCAGGACTAGTACGAAGGGGGATGACCAGTACTTCCAGTAGTGATTGATGGCATCCCGATGAACGCTTTATTGGATACCGGCTCCCAGGTGACAACAATGCCATATATCCTTTACAAACGGTACTGTGCTGACTCTGGCATAACCCACAGCCCAGATGATGGTCTGACCATAATTGCCATTAATGGTCAGCCTGTGCCACAAGTTGGGTATAGTTCAATTAAAGGTTATTCTATAGCGAGCGCAGGGGCACAGATAACTGTTGGATCTCACCTTTGTGTGAGTTATTCAGAAGCTGCGGGGCACATTGCTGAAAATCCTTCACTACCTGTGGAGCACAGGACCTGTGGGAACGTCGACACCTGTGATTGGTGATAATCGTTTACGTGACCGCAGACACCACGTGACTAACAAGCAGCTGGCACCTGGACAGCTCCTCCGGCCCAGGTGGCCTTGAGAATACACTGGGGTTTTGCGGAGGTAGCACAACTCGAAAAGGTGAGAGCCCCCCCTGTCACGACCTTCCCTTCCCCTTCAATGTGCATGTGGGTTCTCCCTATGGGAGCGCTTTTCTCTCTATTTTTGTATTACAAGTGGGGTACAGGCAGATGACCATAAAGGTTGGGGAAGCAGAGTTAAATTTGTACGGTTTAATAATTGTAGACATTGACCAGGGGGAATGCAACCCAATGATTACTCTAGGCACTAATGTAATAGAGAATTCTCTTGCAGAAATTATTGTTTTGTTGCAACAGGTAGCCGAGACCACCAGTTCAAGTCAGCAGCGAGTCCTGCAGAAGGAGATAAAAGCCCTGATGTAGAGACAATAGGTAAAGCTATCTGGTGGAGAAATCGGCAGTGTCAGGGTGAGTGATCCATTCCCCATTGCAATATCCCCTAAGAGCAAAATGTTGATCTGGTGTCGGGCAGCGAAAGGCCTCAGAGGACACGATTACCAGGCCATGGTAGAACCTGTGTACTCAGACACTTGGCCCATCATCCTGACAGCCAGGTGGGTGCTTGATGTTCGCAAGGGGAGGTACTAATACACATCCTGAATTGTAGAGAGAATGAGGTTCATTTACCCTGGCATGCCACCATCGCTAAGCTGTTCACTGTCAGTAATAAAGGCAGTAGAACCCTTAATTCCGTCCGACCAAGCGGAGGACAATGGCTCCAAAGAGCAGCAGAAGGATTGGTGTCAGAAGCTATGTAAGCACCGACTCCACCCCTTTACACCAAAAGCATGGGGTTTACCAGGTGGTCCAAGAATATGAGCGGGTCTTTAGCAAACACTCTCTAGACTTTGAGGAGGTAAAAGAGGTCCAACACCATATCCCCACCGGAGACCATCCGCCCATTAAGGAGAGGTACCAACCTGTACCCCCGGCTCACTATTAATGTACCAAGGGAATATTATGGGAGATGAAGGAGGCTGGGGTGATCAGAGATAGCTGTAGGCCCTGGGAAGCTCCATTAGTCCTCGTTACTAAAAAAGATGGAACAATGAGGCTGTGTGTTGATTAAAGGCAGATTAACCGCATTACACATAATTAAGCCTACCCTTTACCCAGAATTGAGGAATCATTAGCTGCCTTAAGATCTACTAACTATTTGTCCACTTTCGATCTCACCAGTGGGTATTGACAGGTTCCCGTGGCAAAGGTGAACAGAGAGAAGACCACGTTCACAACACCGATGGGCCTCTGCGAGTTCAACTGCATGCCATTCGGGCTCTGCAATAAACCAGGTATATTCCAGCGGTTAATGGAGTGCTGCCTAGGGCACAAAAACTGTAAAACTGTCTTGTTGTACCTGGACGACATCATCGTCTACTCAAAGATGTATGAAGACCATTTGGAGCACCTGGCCAAGACGCTCGAGGCCTTGTCCAGCTTTACCCTGAAAGTAAAGCCGTCCAAGTGCCACCTGTTGAAGCTAGTTGTACCTAGGTCACGTGGTAAGCGCCGAAGGTGTGGCACCAGACACGAACAAAGGTACCGTGATCAGGGACTGGCCAAAACCCTCCACTATCAAGGAACTATGGCAGTTCCTCGGGCTGGTAGGCTACTACCGGAGATTCATAAAGGGCTTCACCAAGATAGCAGCACCCCTACAGGACCTTTTAGTTGACCAGTCCAAGAAAGCCAAGAACCCGAGTCCTCCGTTCGAGTGGAGTAAAAGAGAAGAAGAATCCTTTAACTGGAAGAAGATGGCTTTTATTGGAGACGAGGTCCTGCCTACCCTGATTATGGCCAACCCTTTATATTATATACAGATGCCAGCAATGTGGGATTGGGAGCCGTGTTATTCCAGGTGCAAAAAGGCATTGAAAGAGTCATTGCCTACGCCAGCAGGAAGCTTCGTCCTACAGAAAAGGAACCCTGAGATCTATAGTACCTTCAAGTTGGAGTTTCTCATTATAGTCTGGGCAGTAACGGAGCATGTCAAGCACTACCTGGCTTCAGCAAAGTTTACCATCTTTACAGACAATAATCCGCTAACCCACCTTGAAACGGCAAAGCTGGGTGCACTGGAGCAGTGATGGATGGCCTGGCTATCCAATTATGAGCTTTACCATCAAGTACCAAGCGAAGCATAAGAACACCAATGCGGATGCGCTTTCCAGGATGCCCAACTTGACAGAAGTGGAAGAAGACCCGGAAGAGCTGGAGGAAATAGAGCTACCGGCTTTCCACCATAACAGAGTTACCCAGGGATCCCACTGCGTGAGGAACAAGCACTATTCCGTGCAAGAGGCCACGGTTAACACACTCCCCCACCATGGATTGGCAGACACGCAAGATAGTGACCTGGCCATCCAACTAGTAAAGGAGTTGCTGACACAAGCTGACTCGCACTCTGGTCCAGATGCTCCACAGGAAACCGCAGTTGTGGAGAAGGGTAAATTGTTCATCTATGAGGGAAAGCTGTGTCGGAGAAGCGTCAATTCCCGAACCCATGAACTTGTATGGCAAATAGTAGTCCCGAAGAGGGATGCCTCAATGGTCTTAGAAGCGTACCATGATGGAGCGGGGCACTTCCGGTGGAAGAAGCTGGAAGTCCTTCTACGTGATTGATTTTACTGGATTGGCATGAGGAAAGCGATCAAGAGATGGTGTCGCGAATGTGGTCTATGCAACCTGAGGTGGAAAGACTGTGATAGCCAGAGGGCTCCTCTACAACCCATAGCCACCTTTCAACCACTTGAACTGGTAGCCTTGGACCATGTGAAGCTAACCCCGAGTCAGTTGGGCTATGTCTATGCCCTCACCATAGTAGACCACTACTTCCGGTTCCTGGTAGTCGTGCCAGTGAAGGATCAAATGGCTAAGACACCAGCCAGAGGTTTCAACAACACTTTTGTCAACTGCGCGGTTACCCTGAACAAGTGCTTACATACCAGGCCCAGCCTTTGAAGCAGAAGTATTTCAGAAGTTCTGTAACCTGTATGGCTGCAAGAAAATCAGGACAACACCATACCCTCCCCTGACCAATGGGTCATGCGAGAAAATGAACCAGGTAGTAATAGACCTGCTGAAGACCCTTCCTCTTGAAGAGCAAAGCCTGTGGCCAGAGTAGTTGCCGATCTGGTAGATTCATATAACCATATCCCGGTGAACTCCACTAACTGCACATCAGTTTAACTGATGAAGGTAAGGTAAGACCTGGCAAATTAGCCATTGACCTGAACACGGGAGTCTTAACGCCTGAGGTGACACCACCAGACACCAACTGGGATACAGAGCGACAACAGCAGTAACGCTGAGTCTAAGAATGTGTGGAGAGGAGTTTATACCAGGCAAGACAGAAGAAGAAGAGAAACTATAACCAGCACACCCCTGCAGTTCCTTTAGTACCTGGAGAACAGGTCCTCAAAAGAATTCGGAAGATGCACAAACTTGAAAATCAGTGGGAGTCTGAGCTCTACACTATTCTACCGTCAGACATTGATAATACCAAGGTTTGTCTCATTAGTAAAGATGGCGGGGAGACCTCAACAACAGTGTCCAGGGATCATCTGAAGGTATTCCCTGACCAGTTGAGACATAAAGAGGAAGACAGAGCCAGCCCCCAACCCACAGAAGAGGTGGAAGAGACTATCCAAACCATCCTTGGAGAATTTCCCTGGTCTTGGACGCAGGTGAACCAAGCAATTGTGGAACCTGTCCTGACCTTCCCCGAGATGGTAGTAACTGAAGTAGCAGACACTTTGAACAGCCTGAAGACCAGTCGGTTCCTGCCACAGATGCCACACCCACAGTAGAACAAGTGAATCAACCCCCTGCTAGCGGCAAACCTGTCGGTCCCACGGTGAGTCTGAGTTGATAGAAGGCGAACAAGTATACCACTGCTGCTTAGGTCCACTCGTACCATAGTAAATAGTGGATCCACTACACTAGTTGCCAACACATTAGGTAGTGAAGGGTCCCCAATAGTACCCATCCTTACGTAGGTCACAATGTAGCTCCCAGGGTCAGACCCCCATACACTACAGAGAGTAATAGAGAGTTCAGTAAGAAGTTCAAAATGGTAAATGTAAATATGTTTATTTTTTTATGCTACAATCAAGCATACCATACCTACAGAGACTACTGTAAGAACTTTTGAGTAATTGTGGATGTAAATAGTTATTTAAGGATAAATGGATCACAGGACTAAGTGCTGTCAGGACAATTTGTACATAAGTTAACTGTTGGCCTAGAAAATAAGCTGTTGTTCGTGGCCGAAAACCAGGCCCATCAACAGAGTGCCCTGTAGCCATGCCCAGGGACAAACTACACAAAGTGGGTTTGGGCGGTTCCCATCAGCTAAACTCCAGGTATCCAGGAAAAGACAATTCCTGGGTGGCGGGGTAAGGACTGAGCGCTGCAGCGACTGTTTATTATTTTAAGGTTTTTGTAATTTTTGAGACTTTGTAAATTTTTGATAATGTAAGTTGTTATTGTTATTAATTGTTCACTTTTCTTTGTTATCTCAGTCTGGGAGTACTGAAGTTCACTAGGGGAAAATGTGGCACCCCAGGAGTCCAGTTGTCACAGTGGCATTACCTCCTTCACAGGGGGTGATGTCATGCCTGGAAGCAAGAAAATGCGCCCTTGTCAGGTAACACTATCATCCAACACTTGCCCTGACAGTGGAAAGCTAGTTAGAGGGAAGAAGACAGGAGTCGAGGAGGAACCCGGGGGAGTGGAGCTGTGACCGAGCTTGCCCCAGAGGAAAGCGGTAGAAACCGGACACCAGAGTCCATGGTTGTTCATGTACTGATGTCCTGGCAGCTAAATCCAGAGGGCAGAGGATGGCAAATCCCCTGGCCCCACTAATCACCCGGCGGCACAGCAGCATACCAGAGCCCGGAGCGACCACCAAGGAGCGACACCTCTAATAGGCTCGAGCTACCTGCCATACGGGCAAAGGCTAGACATGCAGAAGAGGGCCTCAGCTTGGCTTTAGACAGTGAGGACTAAATCACACCACACAAAGGAAGGCCTCTAAACCCACCTGGCTAGGTGGATCCCCAATTGCTTCTTGTCTGCCCAGACTTCTATTACCAGTGCCCCGATCTGCACCATTAACCATCAAGTAAAATTAAATAAACTTCAGCCCTTGTGTCCTCCAATCATTACTTGCGCCCTCAGTCCTGCACCCCACCGTTCCTTATTCCCTGCATAGACTGTGTCTAGGCTTTGTGCCTAGGGCTTTTAAGGAGCTTAGGAGAAAGGGTGGCAACTCGGACCTCCTCACCTTCAGAGATACCTCCGAGAACAGGGTGAGCCAGGGGCCCCAGTATCATGGTCAGATTAGCTCCCCCTGAATACCTGCGCCCACATCACCATCCGTTTTCCTGATTCCTTCATCCCCTAAGCATAGACACCTGTTTTTTTTAAATTCATCTACTTTTTTATCTAAACTTCTTCTAATTCTTTTTTCTTACTTACAATTCTCTTTACTCGTAAAATTTGGCTCTATGTTGTTGCCTTTCTATTTTCTCAGGGTGGTGACTTTCATACTTTAGAATTTGGTTTTGATCTGTTGGTTTGGTAAAGAGTATTGTGCTGATTTTGTTTCCCTCCAGTACTACCAACAGATCTAAGAATTGTATCTGTTTGGTTAAATGAACAAGTGTAAACTTTATTGTCTCATTCACTGTGTTGATTAAATTCAGAAACAAATCTAACTCCTGCACAGTTCCTGTCCATAGAAGGAAGACATCATCTATGTTTCATAACCATCTCATTACTTTCTCAAAGTGGTGGGACCCATAGACAATGTCCTTCTCCAAAACCGACATGACGAAAGGAATAAATGCGCATGCGCAATGGGTGTACGTTTCCTAATGCTACTGTGGTGTAACTGACAATTTGCACACTTCGGGACACCGGAAAAACTTGTCATTTTCTATAGTAAGGCTACTTTCACATCATGATTTTTTCCTGTCCGTGGGGATCCTGTTTTTGCATGACCCCACGAACAGGAACAGGCAGGATAGGAGGTGTGCCTCCGGAAGCCATTCAGCTGACCAGGCGGGGCGGTGCAACCTGCTCAGCTGATTGGTCACATGAATGCATCAGCTGAGCGGTGTAAATCGCGCAACTGCCAAAACCGATCGGCGGGTGATTTAAACTACGCTAATGCGGTCATGTGACCAATCAGTTGATCGAGTTGCCTCACTTTGCCTGGTCAGCTGATTCAGGTCCTTAAGCCATCAGAGCTGGACGCCGCACATCTTTGGGACACACGGCGGAGAGGTGAGGATTTTATTTTTTTTTTTAACACTAGCTTTGTTTTATTTTACTTCTGCAATATATGTATATACATTACAAAATGATATAACACGGGAACAGAGCAGTGTTAGTGTACATGATTCGATTTTTTCTCGGACCCGCGCTCCATAGGCCCCCATGTTATTTGCCATGGACCGTGCTGGATCCCATTCTGTCTTATTTGGTCCGCTGTGCCTAAAATCGGAGCAGTCTCTGATTCTGGGTACAGCAAAAAATCGGACACAATCAGATCAGTGAAACTTTGGACACAATCGGATGGCCATACAGGACCAGTCCGTGCCCATAGGGATACAATGGGGTCAAATCGGATCCGTGGCTATCCGTTTTACAACGGATAGCCACGGATGCACAAAAATCGTGATGTGAAAGCAGCCTAACAGCTATAGCTATAGTAACTCAAAAAGTGATTTTAAATGTACAACACTTATTTATAATTGAACCTCATTAACTTTAACATAAAAATAATTAGATTAATCTTATGCACATGTAAATCACCATATGCATTATATGCCACATTATGTATACAGCACTATCAAATGATGTTTATATCTATGAGATGTAAAGATTGCACCATGTAAGCACTTTTGTTGTAATTGATCTTTAATCAAGAAATGCATATGAATGTGTATTTAAACCATGTATCAGAACCATTCACTGCTGGAAAAAGATCCTATATGAATTTAACCGTTGCCACAGAGCCACCAGAGCCAATAAAGGTCTGAAAGTGAACTTTTTTTGAGGGCTACCTACCCCTTTTCTTGATATATATATATATATGATAATATATACAGGGTGGGCCATTTATATGGATACACCTAAATAAAATGGGAATGCTTGGTGGCATGAACTTCCTGTTTGTGGCACATTAGTACATTGAGGAGGAAATATTTTCCAGATGGGTGGTGACCATGGTTGCCATTTTTGAAGTTGACCATTTTGGATCCAACTTTACTTTTTTAATGGGAAGAGGGTCATGTGAAACATCAAAACCCATTAAGAATTTCATAAGAAAAACAATGTGTGCTTGGTTTTAATGTAACTTTATTCTTTCATGGGTTATGTTCAAGTTTCTCTTTGTTTACAGCCATTGACATGTCACAGAGGTTAACACGTGAGGAGCAGATAGAAATTGTGTTGATGTTTGGTGAACACAGTATTCGGGTCATTGCAGCAGATTTCAATGCAAGACACCCTATGAGACCACCCATCTCCCATGCAACAGTTAGCAAACTGCTGGCCAAATTTTGTGAAACAGGTTCAGTGTTGGATTTGCCATAAAATGGACGCAAGAAAACTGTCACTAATGACGAAACATCAGTGGCTGTCCTAGCTTCAATCAGCAAGAGCCCACAGCGTAGCACTTGCGCATGTCACTGGAAAGTGGCATCAGTTGAACATCCCTTCGGCAGACATTAGCTGCTCACAAATGACACCCTTACAAAATCCTGTTGCTGCAGCATCTCAACTAGGATGACCCAGATCGGCGAACTGAATTTGCAGGATGGGCAAAACAAAAATTGGAACAGGACCCTCATTTTACACAGAACATTATTTTTATTGATGAGGCAAACTTTTTGTGAATGGTGAAGATAACAAACAAAACCACCGTTATTGGTCTGACACTAACCCACAGTGTATAGATCCCTCCAAGACTGTTGGAACACAAAAATTTATGGTATGGTGTGGTATATATGGTACAAAGATATTGGGGCCATTCTTCATCAATAGAAACCTCAATGCCACTGGATCTCTGAAATTGCTACATGATGATGTGTTGCCTCTTTATGCACTGAAGATGACACGGTCCCTTAATTTTTCCAACAACATGGTGCACCACCACATTATGGGTGTCAGGTCCGAGCATTCATACATGAACAGTTTCCTGAAAGTGGATTGGTCATTGTGGGCCAGTTGAATGGCCACCAAGGTCTCCTGCTCTGGCCCCCTTAGACTTTTATCTTTGGGATCATCTGGAAGCAATTGTCTATGCTGTGAAGATACGAGATGTGCAGCTTCTGAAACAACGGATACTGGAAGCCTGTGCTAGCATTTCTTCTGCGGTGTTTGCTATCAGTGTGTCAAGAGTGGGAGAGAGGGTCGCATTGACAATCCAACACAATTTATTCTCGTCAACATTTGTGTCTGACCAGTTCACCTGCAGGGCCTTAATCTCTAATCTCAGTGTCCAGCTAAAAACCAACTCTTGTCTGCATTCATTTAGCATCTTAGTGTAGAAGGATTCGGTTGTAGCGCAAATTAGGATACGCCAAAAGACTCGGTATTCTCGTCAGCGTTTCTGTCTGACCAGTCCACCTGCAGGGCCTTAATCTCTATCTCAGTGTCCGCTAAAAATCAACTCTTGTCTGCATTCATTTAGCATCTTAGTGCCGCAGGATTAGGTTGTAGCGTAAATTGGGATACGCCAAAAGACTCGTATTCTCGTCAGCGTTTGTGTCTGACCAGTCCACCTGCAGGGCCTTAATCTCTAATTCAGTGTCCAGCTAAAAACAACTCTTTTCTGCATTCATTTAGCATCTTCGTGCAGCAGGATTAGGTTGTAGCGTAAATTAGGATACGCCAAAAGACTCTGTATTCTCGTCAGCGTTGTGTCTGACCAGTCCACCTGCAGGGCTTTAATCTCTAATCTCAGTGTCCAGCTAAAAACCAACTATTTCTGTATTTATTTAGCATCTTAGTGCTGCAGGGTGGCTTGTAGCTCCAAGCAGTATACGCCAAAACTCGGTATACTCGTCAGCGTTTGCGTCTGACCGTTCCAGCTGCCGGGATTAAACGCTGTACTGTAATCTCGTGTGCAGCTAAAAACCATCATTTGGATGCCTTCATTTAGTGTATACAGCAGCACAACATTGAAAATGCGCAAGGCCAGTGGCAAGGGACAAGGAACTGGACGTGATGGTGGTGCAGGCAGAGGCCGAGGCCATGTGCAAGCTCGCATTGTGCCAGACAAACACCCACATCATCTCGCTCGACCTTCCTGTCCCATTTTCTAGGGGACCACAGCAGTACACCACTATTAAACCAAGACCAGTGTCAACAGGTTGTTAGTTGGATAGTGGATAATGCTTCCAGTCAGTTTGGCACCACCACAAATACCCTGTCTTCCACACGATCAAGTGTCAGTAGCCGTGAGACTGGATCGCACATTCCACACCCTGATATTCCTTCCTCCCACCATGCCGAATGCCCGGCCCGGACATAACTAATCCCACACTCGGACACTCTGAAGAGCTGTTCAGTATTCATTATCCATTCGTAGATTCTGGCCTCACGCCAGCTCCAGTTGAAGTGGGTCAAGAGGAGATCGTATGTACTGATGCCCAAATATTTGAGCAGCCACGGTCTCACGAAGGCAACGGTGGGAACGTGTCTCAACAAGAGTTGGATGATGATGAGACACAATTGCCAGAAAGTCAGAAGGAGGATCAAGGTGCGGAAGTGGAAGACGGGGGATGATCAGTACTGCCACCGGCAGGGGACATGCAGAGTGAGGACAGCAGTGCACAGGGGGAGTTAGGTGTAGCATCACAACAGGCCGGAAGAAGCAGGGTGGTGTCCGCAGGCAGAAGGCAGGCAACCGTTCCCTGGAACAACAACACGACAGAAGTTGCCAGTACAACTGTTAGGTCTTCCAGAGTCTGGCTGTTTTTTAAGGTGTCTGCAGATAATTCCAAAAAGTCCATTTGCAACACCTGCCATACCAGCATCAGCAGGGGTAGCCAAACTAGCAGCCTGACCAACACCAGCATGATCAGGCACATGGCAGCAAAGCACCTGACTTTGTGGGATGTACAGCAGAGTCCAGCAGCAGTGTCTGTGGGTGACACCGCTGGTCTTCCACTGTTGTGCGTGCAAGACAATCCCCTGTCCATACTGCATGCAAAGATGCCTTCTGTCCTTCACCTGTAGTTGCACAAGCAGAAATAGCACCATCATCAACCACGTCCTTGTCCCAGCGCAGCGTTCAGTTATCCATACACCAATCTTTGTAACGCAGGCGCAAATACGCTGCCAACGCCCCACATGCCACAGTTCTAAATGCACAAATTTCGTGACTGCTTGCGCTGGAAATGTCGCCTTTTAAGCTGGCAGAGACGGAAGCATTCTGCAACCTGATGGCGGCGGCTGTCCCACGTTACTTGGTCCCCAGCCGCAACTATTTTTCCCGGTGCGCCTTCCCCGCATTACATAAGCACGTGTCACAAAACATCATACGTGCCCTTAACAATGCAGTTTCAGGCAAAGTCCACCTAACGACGGACACGTGGACAAGTGCTTGTGGGCAGGGCCGGTACATCTCGCTGACGGCACACTGGGTTAATATTCTGGAAGCCGGGACCCAGTCTGAGCTTAGGACGGAACACGTCCTTCCGACACCAAGGATTGCAGGCCCTAACTCAGTCAGGTTTCACCCACAGTGTACAGCTCCGTAACGCCATGCTCCTCAGCCTCCTCCACCTCCTCCACTTCACCCTCCACACCAGTCCCAAGCTGAAAGTACTGAGCACTGCCTCGGCTAAGCGGCAACAGGCTGTGCTGAAGCTAATATGCGTATGTGGCGCCCCTGCGACCAGGGTGGCCACATAGGGAACTGCAGCCAGTAGAAGGTTAGACGGTTTATACACTAAACACCCTCACAGAACACCACAAACCACAAGAGGCAGCACCCAACCCGGAGCCCGGGTTCTAGGCGGGCAAGGGGTGGTGGGCTTAGAGGAAAGTGGGTGGGAACGAATGTAGATCAGGTGACAGAAGGTACAAATAGAGGAAGAGGAGGAGGATAGAGTTAGTAGGCCAAGGGTGTTGAACAGGAAAGACCCAGAGGACAGACGCAGTGATCCGAGCAGCACAGACATCAGAAAGAGAGACACACGTTCCGGTGGGGTTGGGCTAGATGGAGATGCAGAATCCACAGAGTCACAGAAACCATGGAGAGAAAGCTCGTCCATAGCCGGCATCCCAGGGGAGTGTGAGGACAGAGACCAGACCAGCAGCACTGGGTCTGAGGAACTCGGTCAGCACCGACCAACTACCGGCGGAGTAGTCTTCCCTATTGAAGCTGGAATCACACGGGTCGGAAGGAGCCTGGTAGTGCCTTGCAGGAGAGGGCTATTGCAGGCTAGGCACATAGCAGAGTGTCGGCTCTGAAGGGGACCGAAGATTCACCCGGTATCCCCAGATTCACCGACGGGGAGCTTCAATTCCAAGTTTGGAGTTCCAACAACAAGGGTGAAAGGCACAGCAGCAACCACTAGGACAACAAGGGTCCGAGCTGCCGCCACATAACCCGGGGAGAGAGTACAGAAAGTGAGGACAGCCTGAGAGGACACTTAGAAGGAGTGAGGGGTCTCAGAGAGACAGCCTGGGTGCAGTGGGTTCAGCGAAAGCGGAGTAATGTGACTGTAACTTGTGTTAAGAACTGAACTGTACTAAAAACTGCTGTTTGACTTGGAGGAGCTGACAAGTAAACCCAGTGAACCCTGCCTGTGTGTCCGGGTTTGATTCCAGGTACCCCGAACTGCTTAAAATACCTTTTATCCTGTTTGGAACAGCCTGACCCGCGGCGGGCTTATCCATCTGGCTGCAGCCCATCCATCCATCCTCCTGGCAGAGCAGCGCTGCAGCGGTGGTCCCATCAATGACCACAAACCGTGGGTGGTGTCACGACAAACTTTATTCCCTGTATATATCCCCTTTTACTTGTGAGAACCCGGGTCACGGTCCGGACCGGGCTCTCCGTGACATCCTCAGCAGTACCCCGGTCCGGTACCGAGTGCCCCATCGCAGTGGACTCCACACGTAGGTGACAAACCCCACAACGCTGAAGATTTGTGGACAGCACTGAAACAGCAGGCAGATCACTGGCTCACACTGCTGAACCTTCAGCCAGGCATGGTCGTGTGTGACAATGGCTGGAACCTTGTGGCGGCTCTGAGGGGAGGCGAGCTGACACATGTTCAATGCGTGGCCCACGTGCTCAACTTCGTGGTTCAGCGGTTATTAAATCCTACCCGGAGCTGTCTGATCTGCTCGTCAATGTATGCCGCCTGTGTGCCCATTTTAGAAAGTCACCTACTGCTTCTGCCGCCCTTGCCGGCTTTCAGCAGAGTTTGCAGCTTCCAGCTCACAGACTGGTGTGTGATGTCCCCATGCTTTGGAATTCCACACTGCACATGTTGGTCAGGATTTGTGAGCAGAAAAGGGCAGTTGTTGAGTACCTGCATCAACTAGGCCGTCGGTATACGGTTCAAACTCCACACATAAGACCTCAGGAGTGGACATGGATGTCCGACATATGTACCGTTCCTCCAAAACTTTGAGGACTCCTCCAAAATGGTGAGCGGTGATGACGCCATCATTAGCGTCACCATCCCGCTTCTCAGTCTTCTAAAACGCTCTCTGCTCAAAATCAAAGACGATGCATTGCAGGCGGAGCATGATGAGTTGGAGCAAGAAACCGTACTGGGTGATTACAGACAGCCCAACCTCATCTCATTCCAACGTGCATTGGAGGTTATGACGAGGAGGAGGAGGATGAAGAAATTGACGGAATTGACGGTAATACATGCACAACCGTCATACCGTCAGTTCAGCGTGGATGGTCAGAGGATAGGGGAAAGGAGGAGGAGGAGGAGGATGATGAGGCCAGCATGGCCAGTCATGCTATTGGTGAGGACCCTGAAGTCTTGCCTGTTAACAGTCTGGCGCACATGGCTGACTTTATGTTACGCTGCCTGTCTCGTGACCCTAGCATTATCAATATCTTGGCGGACATTCATTATTGGTTGGTGACACTTTTAGACCCACGCTACAAGGAGAACTTTATTTCTCTTATTCCCGAGGGGAGAGGTCTACAAAAATGCTGCAGTATCAGAAGGCCATAGTCGGGGAATTAGTAAAAAAATTCCCTTCTGAAAACGCTAGCGGCAGAGGTCATGATTCGGTGGACAACCAAGGCATCCGGCCAAGAGAGGCACAAGTCCAATGCAGCAGAGGTAGGGGAACACTCTCAAAGATCTGGGATACTTTTCTCAGCACCTCCCGTACCACAGGTACGGGGTAGTGTCACAAGGACTGCAAAGTTTGCCAAGATGCTGAGGGAGTACCTTGCCGATCGTACTAAACTGCTCCTAGACTCCTCTGTGCCTTATAATTATTGGGTATCCAAGCTGGACACATGGCAGGAATTGGCTCTCTACACCTTGGAAGTCCTGTCCTGCCCTGCCGCTAGCGTTTTGTCAGAGCGTGTTTTAATAGAGGGGGTGTTTTATAGAGGGGGTGGCCATCCCCGAACTCCTCCTTCCTCTTTCCCAGTGGTGGTCATGAATGGGATGTGCTGGGGAGAAGGTGATGGTGAGAATGCCCCTAGAGTAGTAGCCCCTGGTGAAAGAGCTGTGACAATAGTAAGAGGCTAATCAAAAGGCCTTTGATTAAATAGGACTGCGATAAAAAAGGCCTATCATTGGATTGCTGACCCATTGTAAGAAATACCCCTGCTGGGACCTTGCATCATACATGATGTAAAATTGCAGACTGATAGCTTCACCGTTAGTACTGGAGTTGCCCTGTTGGCTGGATAAGCGAGGCCTATTTTTTGCCTTGTGTCCTGTGCGCATGAATGCACTGAGGAAGGTGGGGTTTACAATAAACCATAAAAAGTGCGCCATAGGGAAGCAGGAGACCAGGTACTTTGGCTATATTGTCGTTAAGAATAGAACGGCTGGAATAGACTATAAAGACATAAGTAAGATGCTGGGGGAGAAGGAGACAACTGTTGGTGCAATAGTAGTAAAATGGAAGAAATTCAAAATCAGTATCAATCGACATCAATCTGGAGCTCCATGCAAAATCTCCACTCGTGGAGTATCTAGGATTATGAAGAAGGTGGGAGTCTGCCTAAAACTACACGGAGGTAAATTTAATGATCTCAAGGCAGCTGGGACCACTGTCACCAAGAAAACCATTGGTAACTTATTATGCCGTCATAGATTAAAGTCCTGTAGTGTTCTGAAAGTTCCACTGCTCAAGAAGGCACATGTGCAGGCCCATCTGAAGTTGGCCAATGAACGCCTTGGTGATTCTGAGAGTGATTGGGAGAAAATACTGTGGTCAGATGACACAAAAATTGAGGTCTTTGGCATTAACTCAACTCGTCATGTTTGGAGGAAGAGAAATGCTGCCTATGACCCAAAGAACACCATCCCAACAGTCAAGCATGGTGGTGGAAACATTATGTTTTAGTTGTATTTCTCTGCTAAGTGCCCAGGACTACTTCACCGCATCAATGGGACAATGAATGGGGCCATATACCATAAACTCCTTAGTGATAACCTCCTTCCCTCAGCCAAGACATTAAAAATAGGTGGTGGCTGGGTCTTTCATCACAACAATACCCGAAAACATACAGCCAAAGCAACAAAGGAGTGGCTCAAAAAGAAGCACATTAAAGTCATGGAGTGGCCTAGCCAGTCTCCAGACCTGAATCCCATAGAAAACTTATGAGCTCTGAGTGGCTGCCAAGCAACAACCCCAAAATCTTAATGATTTAGAGATGATCTGCCAAAGAGGAGTGGACAAAAATTCCTCCTGACATGTGCACAAACCTCATTATCAGCTACAACAAACATCTGACTACTGTGCTTGCCAACAAGGGTTTTGCTACCAAGTATTTAGTCTTACTTGTCAGAGGGATCAAATATTTATTTCTCACTGCAAAATGTAAATGGAATTCCCACAGGGATTAACATCACACAGACTCTGAAAATAGTGGAAAGTTCATGAAGGGCATAGTCCATTTAAGGTCTTTGAGTTGTACCCCAAAGTCTGTATGCATGCCTGCTTATCCTGTAGGGAAAAGAGCAAACAGTGCAAAATGTGGGAAAGGGAATATACTTAATATATAACTAAAATTAAGGGAAATATACTTAATATAACTAAAAAAAACAACTCAAAAGAGTCCTTCTCTGGACAAAATGGCAACAAAGGGATGAGTCATCAACCAAACAAGATGCTTTTCTTATGAAAGTCCACTGTACTGAGCATTAATACTCCCTGCCGAACGTTCTCGAGGGGTCACAGGGGCTACTCCTGCAAGGGCATTCTCTGCCACCACTTGCCCCCCAGCACACTCCATCATGGCCACTGGTGGAGAAGATGATGGAGGAACTAGGGGAAGACCATATTTCCTAAAGGACAGACAGGAGCAACTTATGGAATACCAACATGCCCTGTGGGTTTGTGTGCAGCTGGCTGGCTAATGCCACATGCTCTCATGGTTGGCCTCCTCCTGCCACTTCTCACATTCTTCGGCAGTGGCAACCTGACTTCCCCCAATAGTGAACCACTTTTCAGAAGATGGTTATGCAACAGGGTGGCCCGGTTGACATAGAACTGATACTCAGTACCTTTTTTCCACTATCAAACCAAACCCCCTATCCTGTAAGAATGCTGCTACCTTGCCTAGGGAACACTGGTCATAGGTGATTGGCCTTAGGCCCATGCAACCAGTTCCGGGTCATATTATTCACAAAATGAATCTCTACAATAAGGGAGACAAGGAGTTGTATGGGGTGGTTCATGCCATGTTGGATAATTGCTTGGAACAGGTAGGATTCCCCACATGGAATTCTCCCAGTCATAGTCCTCTGGCTCGGGTTATACACATGACTGGGAAACAGGCACTTCTGCCTATTCTACCTCCTCCTCTTCCGTTTCCTCCTTCTCATGCACTTGGCCCTGGTGGAATTGATGATCCAGCAGCTGCAGCACTGGCTGCAGGTGGAGCACAGCCAGGCATGCTGCAAGGTCCTCTACAGTCTGACATCTGGTGCTCCCGATCCCAGATGGCATAGGGAAAGGGTCACCTCATGACTGTGAGCTCCTCAGGTCCTCCTCTGGCATCAGAGCCCAGCACTGTATCCGTACCTTGCTGTAGATGAGACCCAATATGGGTAGTGCGTGGAGCTCCAGGTCACATATGTGTCCATCTCCTCTGCATGCTGCTCTGGTTCTTGAGCTCCTGAAGCACTCTCTGGGCTGGTGATGAAGTTAAACTCGTCCTCCAGATCAGGCATGTCTTGTGGGAGTTCCATAGACAAACTGTGTAATGCAGGCACACAGTAGCAAGTGAAGCACAGTGTAGCAGAGTGTGTCTGGCTTGGACTGCACTGCTAATATGGCGCTGAAACTCTGAGCTCCGCAGTGACGCTTATTTGGTTTGCCTAGAGGCCCACCTGTTCCAGTGGCAGGACTGAGTCAGACACAATCACTAGAAGATATATCTGTTTGCACAATTTAGTTGACTAGCCCACCTCATTAACCCTTCCATGTGGTTGGCTGCAGAAGTAACATCATTCCAAAATCCATTTCCCCATGCCACAAGGTAACAACTAGGTTGTTGGTGGGGTGGAGTGATTATTGAAGCCTGACATATTTGTGAATAATAATGAAAACAAATAACTGTATTCAGGTCACCAATTCATCTGGAATGTTGACTAGTGGGTACTGCAGCAATGCAAGGATGGCTTCAATATGAATTATACAAATAATACAGTTGTGCACATGCCAAAAAATGTAATGTAAGTGTATGGAATGAAATGAAATAGTGATTGCACATTTTCAATTAGCAATATTCATAGTATAGTGTTTCAGGAGTGTGAACAGACCTATAAAATATGTGTGTGAAGCATGTAATGTCCATATGCTGTTTTATATGAATTGTTATCACATAGCTGTTGAAGAGATGGCCTCACACAGTGCTGACTCTCTGCAATAATAAAGGTATGTCTTCTCCCAAAAACTAAAAAAATTATTAAAATACTAAAATAAATAAATAATAAAATAAAAAAATAAATATAAAAAAAGAATTCCCCCCAAAATATTAAGCTCTCTTAAATGGATAATTTAAAGACACTATAAGCTTCTTGGACTGCCCATCTGTTGCCACATCTTCCATTGTTTACAAAATTCACACCTTGAAAGTGTCAAAACACCTGAAAATTCCAGGAAGCTTAAAAAAGTAATTTAAAGCTCCAAAAACATCTACAACTTGAATCAAGTCGCTGGACCTGATGGTGGGAACACTCCTAACCTTAAGTATAGGTGTTGTTTCCAGTCAACTGGTCTTCTGATGAGCGTTTTGGCCTCAAACAAACAAGGAAAGTTTTAAAGCCATTTTAAATTTTGCATGTTTTTCCCAAACAAAGCTGAGTTCGGCGATTTTTTTTTTTTATAAAAGATTGCAATATTTTATATAAACCATCCTGTTAAATTACTAGACTTCTGTGTCAGTTAAAAATCTACATTTTAATATCACCTCAATTTATGACATACATTTTAAAGGTGTTGGTTTTGTAACAAATGATAAAACGTGATGATTTATTCTAGCAATAGCACCACACCTGTTCATGCGCAGTGTCTAGTATGCAATCTCAGTTCCAAGAAAGAAAACAGGGCTAATCTGGTACACAATCTTTCAACAGGTGTGTCAATCAGCATTTTTCTAATTCTGTACATATTAGCCTAATTCACACCTCAGTAATTTTGGTAAACTTTTCATTACTATTTGTAAGACAAAACAGGTGTGTATCTGCAGCAGGATGGGTGCATAAGGGGCCCAGGGGCAGTTTTTTACCTCATTGTTTTTAACTGTTTTTACACATTGTTTGTATTGTCCCAATAAAATGATTTTGTATATAACACTGGGAACAAATAAAAAATTTTTTTTTGGGTGTCTCGGATATTACACCTGATATATTCAGTCCTCTGAACCAGAATATGTCATTCATTTTTTGTAGCAACTCTACTTGTTCTGCCTTCGTCCACGTATGATGCTGTCCAGCTTATAGCAAACCCTCGTCCACTTTCCAGTAAACAGACTGTAGGGGTTCTGTAGTCTTAATTTATTAGTTACACTTGGGAAAGGGGGTAGGGAAAGAACTCACAATTAGCCGATGGTGTCTGGATGAGATGTCTGAGATCACCGCTTTAGAGAATCTAAAATCTTTGACCCTAGGCAATATTGTATCACCATCTCATTTTACAAGTACTCAACATACTCCAACCTGGTTGTCTACTAAAGGCAGTTTCAGGTGTGGAGGTAATACATGTAATTTATGCCAATATATGTGTGTATCCAAACAGTTTAAAAACAAACCGTACTTTTGACATAAATGGATATATCAACTGTAATACGACACATATAATATACTTGGCGTCATGCACTAAATGTGGTAAAAATTACGTTGGCTGTACCACTAGAACCTTAAAAAAGCGTCTCGGTGATCACATTACAGCGTCAAATCCGGATTCTAGTGCTTTACACAGGAATTTGTCTGGGTTACCAAAACATTCTAGAGAGATACATGGGGGGAACATGAAAGTCTCCAGGTACGAGGCATTGAAAGAGTGCAAAAAAAAAAAGGGAGGGGACTGAGAACGTATTGTTTGGTGTCAGGAATTTTATTGGATTATGGCATTGAATGCAAGGGTCCCAGATCGATTAAATTTCCTATCAGATTTAACATAATTTTACTAAGGAAATTTATATATATTTAATAGCAATAGGGGGAAATAAACAACAAGGTGTGTTTAAAGGGATTTTTTCCTTATTGATAATTAGTAAACAGTTGTATATATAACCAAACATTGTCCCAATAACAAAAGTATGTAATTTTGCAAAAATTGTGTGTATATATAAATGTACGATTGCAGCTAGATTCAGCAGGTTTCTTCAACCTGCTATATAAATGGTTAATGTTTATTCACATCTAATTATATCATGTGTGTTCCATGGGCAGGGGATTTTAAATTTGTATATATAGAACTAGGGGTACGTTTTTCAAACATGCTGTAGATAAAGGAAGTAAGTCCGAAAAGCGTACAGCTTGGGACTGCGCTCCCTATACTATATGGTTTTTTATGCTCATGAAACACTGAATAAAACATATGAAAAATGAAGAAAAAATCCGGTGCTGGATTTTTCAACTAATTCTTTAATTTATTGGTGATGGAGTGAACTTGATTGGTAAAAACTATAATACAAGGTATAGAATAATCACAGTCAGTACTAGGTACATTAGAGTAATTAGCACAGCAGTAATACAACACAGGATGCAGTGAACATCAATAACTAAGACAAAGGTCACTGGGAATGGCACTAGTTTACACAGAGGTAGGGATGAGCGAGTACCGCAATATTCGGACTCGCTATACTTGCAACGAGTAGGTCCTGGTACTCGGTACTCATTGCGAGTCTGATTACTATCGCAGTGTGTCTATAGATACACTGCGAAAGTACCCTAAAAGTGAATAAAAGTTGTTAAAAATAATAAAATTACATACTCATCTGTCCGACGCCTGCACCGGGATCGGCAAAGAAGACCCCGGGACCATCCCAGAAGACCTGCGATCACCGGACGACAAGGACCTGTGACTTCCAGCTAATCAGATGGCCGGTAGCAATCTGGCCAATCAGATGGCGAGACGTCACAACCACGTGATCACTAGCGGCCACCGGATTGGCCAGATTGCAAGGTTCTAGATGTACTGCCAGGAAAAGTGAAAGTGCCAGGGAAAGTGCAAAAGTGAATGGACTACTCGCTACTCCCGAGTAATCAAAAGATACTCGGAGAGTAGTGAGGACCCGAATACCGCTACTAGTCGGCGATTTCCGAATAGTAGCGAGTATACTCGCTCATCCCTACACAGAGGTAACATCTTTCTATATGCAGTACAGGGGACACTAACTCAAATGGGGTATCTCAGAGCACAAATTTCACTTTACAGTATTCTAGACAGAAATACCTTTATCTACATACAATTCAAACATGCTAACATGAAGAATTACAGGGTATAAACACGTCTCCTATTTCACAGTTCTCTCTGTAACAAAGGCTGAATTATAACCTGCTCACACAGATTTTACACAAGAACATGTAACTGCATTTTAAACTTACTGAAATCCTCTGACAAGAGGAAAGCTATAGGGAATGAAGAGCCAGAAACACAGGTCTTATCTTCTCACTGAAAACCCGGGAAACTGACTACAAGGATCTCTTTCACCCCAAGGAAGGAGAGGAGCTGTCCCTTGGCACACATTACTTCTTAAAAGGGACAGACTGTTGTAACTATAAGAGCTCTGCTAGATCATGTTTAACATCTAAACAATGTAAAACAGGCAGCTAATGACTTCTACAGGCTGTAACTAGTATAACTCTATGAGTGTTTATTTTTCTTCTCATGAATGGGCAGAACACTCCCCGCTTGGCATCAATGGATGCCACAATTTAGCTCTTTTGGGGAAAACAACAGCACGAGATCGGTTACTGGCCTGAGGAACAGTTTATTCTCCCCAAGCTTGCACACTCTGACCTCTACTTTGCGCACTCTCCCATCCTTGCTGAGGAAAGATTTGGTGACTAAGCCAAGTGGCCACTCGTTTCTATGCTCTTGACTGTCTTTATATATTGAATACAACATCGCCAGATTTGATGTTTGGGTGGTCTTTCTGCCACTTAATCCTGGTTTACATAGTGGAGAGATACTGCTTTTTCCATCTGTCCCAGAAGACATTGGACACACTTTGTACTTGCCTCCATTGTCGTCTGTAGAGGTCTTTGTTGTTGAATTTTCTGAGTGGAGCATGTGGAAGACAAATCTTCTGCATGAGTAACATTGCAGCAGTAAGGACTGTCAGGTCTCCCGAATCGCTGCAAAGTGTTGTCAGTGTCTGGCATTCATGATAGCTGAGACCTCAGCCAAGAATGTACTCAAACTCTCGTGTGTGAATCTGATATTCGCTTGCAAGAAGATATAGTCTGGTATTTTGTGTGATATCCCTATCATTCTTTCCCAGGCAGCTCCCATGTGCGAAGAATGTGGTTGATTGAAAGTCCAGGTGCATCCTTGCTCACCTAGGTACCTTTCTACATTAGCAACATCTACATTGGAAGGGATTTGGAGTTCTCCTGCCGCTCCGGCGAAATTCGTCCCTTGGTCAGAAGGAATATGCTTCACAGGGCCTGTGATTGCGATAAAGCGTCAAAGTGCATTTATGAAGCTTGACGTGTCCATAGATTCGATCACTTCAATATGAACAGCTCTGATGGACAGACAGGTGAATTGAACTGCCCAACACTTGGCTTCAGCATGGATCTTCCTAGTACGTCGTGTAGCAATGGACCAAGGACCTAACACGTCTAGTCCGATGTTGGTGAAGGAGGGGTTCAGTACTAATTCTGTCTGGTGGAAGATTGGCCATCTTCAGATTTTGAAACCTGCCATGGAGTTTGCGACATGTAACACAGTTGAAGATGAGTTTGCTCACGGCTCTCTTTGCTCTGACTAGCCATAGTCAGCTGCCCGTAGATTCCCTTCGGTAAACCAACGGCCTTGGTGTCTCATTAAGCCATGATGCTGCTGAATGAGCAGGGTTGTAACGTGATGATGTCCAGGAATTATTACTGGGTGTTTCTCTGAAATGTGAGTAACTAGGATAAGGTGCCCAGCGCTAACTTGTCCCCTCTTAGGCTATGGCATTAAATCAGACTCATATGAATTTTCTTCACCCTTTCTCAAGGGGTACCTTTATTGAAAACTATATGTACACACTATAATAGGAATGCTTATTCCAGACTTCATATGATTCATATAGTGTAATTTACGTAAAAATCGATTAAAATGTATCACATTAAAACTTAACACGTTAAAAACTAGCACAATTAAAATGTGTATATGGTTTCTTTATCTTGATAGAATCTTGATATCAAGTCGTTGTCTTGTCCCCCTTAAATCCTTTTCACCTTTGCTTGGTTCTATTTTCGCTTGTTATCTGTAATTTGATATATCGCCTGTTACCAATAATATGTTGATTTTTCTTTTTTCTTTTTATATTTTATTTTCTTAATTTTTAGTTGTTATTTTACATACCTCCATGCCAGATGATGTTTGTATTTCTTCCTGTTTGTAGTAACTTGTTACTCTAGCGATGGATCTGGTGGAATTAAATAGTTTATTTGCTACTGATTCTTTGTATGTTGTGTCATCACTTTTTACTGATATTATTAATTCTTATTGGAGTTTACCTTTTAGGTCTAATTTGTAAAAATTTCTTCTCCTTGATGCTGCTCACTCTATCGCTTTACATATTGTTCCAGATCTATAAACACAGGTTTAATGAATATTAGGCTACTTATGGTGGCTGGTTGCCCTTACTACAAGCCTCTCCAATGTCTTGGTATTTTCCTACTATTTACTTTAGCTGCTGTAGGTCTCCCAACCTTCCTATCTATTAATATGACATTAATTACTCTGTCTTTAGTTGCACTCTATATGTTATGATGTGCCATAGTTATAATAAGCACATCAGTGCTTTCAGTACCTGAGTCCTGCATCTCTCCTTTACTCAGGGATATCCGCCCGTCCGCTGTATTGCTTGAGGATGGAGCTCTTCGTCAGTATGTGGATCCACTAGTTGGAATGGTTCAGACCTGCTGATGTAAGGTGTCGCTACAAAGAGGCAGGGCCTGTAAACCATGTAGTATCCTTAAGATGACATGGTGCAATGTATCTAGTTGCATGATGTGCAGGATTGTGGTGAGCAGGTACATAGTACCACTGATTAGGGCATTAGGGCAGGTGGATCTTCTTATACTCAGCACGCGTTTCCTAACGTAGACATAGAAGCGTATTGTTGCAGATGTATCCCAGTGCCACCTTGCTATCAGTGTAGAACTCAACCAAATTCAACCCATCTGAGACAAGTTCAGCTAAGTCCATTACATTCATGATAGCAAGTAAAAAAATTTTGATATGAATATCCGATGTCATATAGGCTAGAACTCATGGAGTACAAAAAAAGGGTATATAAGTATTCAAGTATACATGTGATCAGCCTGTGTCTCTATACATCCAGAATGTTACTAATGCATGATAATAGAGGGGTTCATTAGTTCGTGTTGGTGAGTTAGTAATAATTAAACTGTAGTGATCCATTCAAGTTTGTGGTGTCAGGAGGGTATTATTTGAACTAAAATGACATGCATATAATGGAGAAGAGTTTTCAAAATTATGCTGAATATAACAATTTCCATTTCCCATCATTGTAGAATGGATATTGGACTCTCATTATAAAAAATTATAAAAAATTATATTTTTTTACTTGCTATCATGAATGTAATATTACAATTGTATCTTAGTTGATTTTATTTAATTTTAGTGTGTGATGTTGTATTGTTTTATATATGCTTTTTAATTTATGTGCCATTCCTTAGACTTGGGATAACATTTACGGAGTATTGTTTACAAACACAGTGACGTCACACAGGGATCCTCCCTGCCCGCTAACATCACGTCCAGCATTACATTGTACTTTTTTGGCGCCTTATCCTCGTTAAATATGAAGTGTGTTCATTGTAGTCTTGATGTCCCTGTGGAGGGAGCTCGGATGTGGCTTCGAAACGCATAGGAGAGGAAGAATAAAGAAAGTTTTTATTTGAAGCATTGCGTTCCTTGTGATCTTTCGCGTCACAGCAGCGCGGACCATAGTACACCTTTTCCTAATGACAGATCAGTAACTGAATGCCTAGTGGCGATCCCTCGAAGCTCATGCAAGCACTCCTCTCAATGTATGCCCCCCACAAATGGGGCCACCATTAGTTTGTGGAGTACTACTATTCACAGGAGGAGTCAGAGACCGTGTTGTGCTAGTGCAATAAGTCAAAGCTTGTGCACGTCACAAAAGTCATGCCCCGCCACACACAGGTGGGACCACAATTAGTTTTGTGGAATACTATAGAAAAAACAGAGAGATACGTTAGAGACCTGTTTGTGCCTAGTAGGCCGGATAAAGTCAAAGGGAACCTGTCACTGAATATTAGAGATGATCCACCACCCCAGTGTTCGAATTCGATTTGGTTTGTCGAATTGGGGAAGTGTTTGTCGAATGTTCATCGAATGTTCGTCAAACACCGTCGAATATCATTGAAAACAATGACAGAAAAACAAACAATATAAAAACAGAAAACATCTAGAAAACAACTTCTAAGGTGTCCAAAAGGTGATAAACTTCTCATAAGATACAACAAACACATGGAAAAGTGACAAGTACATATAAAAACGCGAAAAGAAAAGAGATGGAGTAAAACGAGGAGGAGACACAGATATAGGCATGTCATGCCCTTCGAAAATCCGTTTTTACTCCAGTATTTGTAAGGCATCATGCAGACCATGAGTATTGCTTGATTTTTACTTTGGTTTCTGTAAGGCCACGTTCAGACAATGAGTATTGCTTGATTTTTACTTCAGTATCTGTAAGGACACGTTCAGACGATGAGTATTTCTTGATTTTTAATTCAGTATGTGTAACGCCACGTTCAGACAATGAGTATTTTGGGATGTTTTTCCTCACCATCTGTAAGGCCTTGTGCAGACGATGAGTATTGTGTCACATTTAGGGGACTACAAGAAGAGTCTCCTTTTTTCCAAAAATTTGGGCACAGACACCACTTAAGTGGCGTCAATTGCACCACAGTTGCAAACTTTATATGGTTACTAAATCCAAAAAGAAAGATGGCGGCACTCAGCATTCCAATTTTGCAGCTGTTTAATTTAAAGCAAAATTACAGCAGCAGGTGCATGATACAGGGAGGGAGGTGCTAGGTCCGACGGTGACCGCTTCGCGGGATGTCCCGCTTCTACGGGTCCGAGGTGCTACAGGAGAATACAAGTAACGCTGTTAACAGGTCAGTGCCCAGCTTTCATTTCTATGCTTGAATCTTTATATGGTTACGTTTAGGCAAAAATCCACAAGGCTTTAGTCTCCCCAGGATGACACAGGGGTAGAAAAGTCCTTGCGGATCCATGCCTTGTTCATCTTTATGAATGTTAGTCTGTCCACATTCTGGGTGGACAGACGAGTTCGCCTTTCTAACTAGAAAAAAAGAGATACAAGAGGCGCAGATTGTGCCTATCAAACAGACACTGTAGTTTTAGTGTGGATTATAAGGATATCCACTCACCTTTTACGGTTGTGAGACCTACAACCAGTTTAAAAGCATAAGGCAGCTGCTGCAGAACCTCCACCAACGCCACAAAACCGCGGGGAATACAGGAGATAAAACTTTAATGGTATCCAAGGTCCGCGCTGCTGCTCTTTATCCAAGGATTTCACAAGAGGTTATTACCATCAAAATAAAGGACTTTTGATGGTAATAACCTCTTGGGAAATCCTTGGATAAAGAGCAGTAGCGCGGACCGTGGATACCATTCCAGTTTTATCGTCGTGCGCCTGTCAGCACACCAGCAGCTGCGCTGAAGACACGTTGTGAGAGAACGCTGGCTGCAGGGCACGAGAAGATCTCCAAGGCGTGAGTGGCGAGCTCAGGCTATTTTTCCAGTTTGCAAGCCCAAAATGAGCAAGGCTCCACTTCCCCAGCCATTGCATCGATGTTAAGTTGGAGATACTCATGTACCATCCACTACAGGCGTTGACTATGTGTCAGACTTCTCGTGTCTTCATGCCTTGAAAATGATGGTCTGAAAAAGTCTTGAAATGAGGCCACAAAATTGCTGGTACCACCACCAGATACGGTGTTACTGGTACAGTGTGAGTGATGATGACGTGACAGTCCCACGGTTGACGAGTTGGAACTGTGAGATTCACTCTGTCTACTACTACCACTGGTGGTTTGTGGAAAAGCCGATCTGAGATTATGTATCAGCTTCTGCTGATAGTCCTGTATGCGTGAATCCCTTTGAATGGCAGGAATTATTTCTGCAAATTTGCTCTTGTACCGGTGATCTAATTGTGTGGCAACCCAGTAGTCTGCATTACTCCTAATTCGCACAATCCGAGGGTCATGTTGCAGGTAGTGCAGCAAGAAGGCGCTCATGTGTCTTGCGCACCCAGGAAGACCAAGTCTTGTTGTGTTGGTGGTGGGGAGGTGAGAATGATGCTTCCCTCCTCTGCCCTCTCTCCCCAACCTCGCACAACAGAAATGTCATCAAGGTCTCCCTCATCTGCTGACTCTTCAATGTCCATCGCCAGTTCATCCTGGGCTCCTGCACCTTCCTGAAGAGGTTGGTTGCTAACATGCGCCTCGGAATGCCTCTCCACCACCCTCCCATGCCTGCCGTCTTGGTGCTGCCGACTGTGAGGATCTTGCAGATGTTGTCAATCCCTTCTGCATAGGACTCCTCCTGTACTTCCTCAACCTCCTCTTGTCCCACCACCTGACTCCGAATATTATTTAGAGTGGGCTCCAGCATGTAGATGACCGGAATAGTCATGCTGATAATGGCATCGGCAGCACTAAACATCTTCGTCGCCATCTCAAAACTGTGCAGAAGGGTACATAGGTCCTTGATCTGACACCACTCCTGCAGCATGATCTGCCCCAACTCTGGATCTCGTTGGCCCAGGCTATAAGTCATAACGTATTGCACCAGGGCTCGGCAGTGCTGCCACAGTCCTGCAACGTGTGCAGAGTAGAATTCATCGTGTCGGCACATCACATTTCAACCGATGAACGGGCAGGTTGAAAGACTCCTGGAGCGAAGCGAGTCATTGAGCTGAAGGATGCGAACGCCGGAAGTAAGCACACAGTGATCGTGCCTTCTGCAGAAGCGCATCTAGGCTGGGATAGTGTGTCAATAATTGCTGGACAACCAGATTCAACACATGAGCCATACAAGGCACGTGTGTGATATTGCCCTGGCGAAGGGCCGCACCCAGGTTTGCAGCATTGTCGCACACAGCCTTCCCTGGCTGCAGGTTGAATGGAGACAACCATTGCTGAAACTCAGTCGCCAGAGCTGACCACAACTCCAGAGCTGTGTGACTCACATTTCCTAGGCATTTTAAGGTAAAGACTGCCTGATGGCGTTGAGCCCTGCTGCCAGCATAGTAAGGAGGTGTGCCGGATTCCTTCTGTGCAGTTACAACGCGGGTGGCATTACCAGACAGGCTTTGGGCGGAGGTGGAGGACCGAGACGAGTTTGAGGAGGCAGAAAGAGTGGAGGAACTTCTACCTACAGAGGATGGACGCACAACTCGTGGGGACGGCAAGACTTGGCCAGCAGTCCCTTCTCCAGCTCTCACCATAGTTAATCAATGCCCACTCAGCGACATGTAACACCCCTGTCCATGCTTACTGGTCCAAGTGTCTGTGGTGAAATGCACCCTGTCACACACAGAGTTTCTGAAGAAGCGGTGATGTTGTCTGCGACATGCTGGTGTAGTGCAGGCATACCTTTCTTGGAGAAGTAGTGGCGACTGGGCATCTGGTACTGGGGCACTGCGACAGACATAAGGTCTCGAAAATCCTCTGTGTCCACCAGGCGGAAAGGCAGCACTTCTGAAGCCAACAGCTTGCAGATGGTGAAATTCAAGCGCTTAGCTTTCTCATGGCTTGGAGGAAATGGCCTTTTACTTGTCCACATCTGAGGGACGGAGGGCTGGCTGCTGTGCTGAGACACAGTTGAGTATGGTGTCACTGGCAAACTGCTGGTCTGGGAGGGAGGTGCAGACAAAGATGTAATGTAGCCTTCATTGAAAGATGGTGCTCTCGATGTCTGAGAGAGCTCAACACCAGCAGCATTGTCCACTTGAAAACCAAATGACGACCTGCCAATCACACTGCCTGTTGCGGGTAAAGAGGTGGAAGGTGTACGTCCAAAAGCATGTGTGACAGCTGTCCCCGCAGTCACAGACGATGAAGAGCACACAGATGCACTTGATGGGGCAGACGGTGGTAGGCCCGCCCCGCTAGCCCGCATTCTAGCATGGTGAGCTTCCCACTGCGACTTGTGCTTCATGTCCATGTGGCGGTTCATACATGAAGTACTCAAGCTAGTGAGTTTTTGGCCTGTATTCAGAGATTGGTGACAAATCTTGCAGATGACATGAGTTGGGAGATCCTTGGCGATGTCAAAAAAGGCTCAGGCTAGGCAAGGCAAGGCTTAGAGCCCATGCGAGCTGCAGAGCCAGCACGACTTCCGCTCAGAGGCAGAGTTGTGGCTGTGGATGCAGTTGTTGGCGTGCTTCCAGTGCTCCTTCTATGTCCAGGAAGGCACAACTTAACCTCGTCGTCAGTAGCATCTTCCTCCACCTCCTGTGCTGACCTCATCGACTGGCTGACTGTGGGTTGACAGTAAGTGGGATCTCCAACCTCATCATCATCCTCTGTGTTCTCACACCCCTCATCCTCAGAGATAACCTCTTCCTGCCTTGACCAATAACTTAATTTGTCAATCAAATCTGGTATCTGAGTCTCATCAGCATCATCCTCCTGGTGTCCACCAACAGTATGTACTGTTATGGTACCTTTACACGCCGCCGCAGGAATGTAGAAACCGCCAGGCATCGGACACAATTGTGCCTGTTGCCATGAAAACACCACGAAGTGGCGGCGTGTAATTCAGGAATTCCCTTCCTGTGTCTTGGAGTTCCTTCGGATACCTGTGTCTGAGCCGTGCTCAAAAACAGGAAGGAACAATTCTTATGGTGGTGGCGTGAAATCAGGGCACAGGCAAGGTATTTGCATGCCCTAGTGAATTCCCTGGGGTGTGCCACAGCGTCATGTATACCACGCCCCAGCAGCTATTGTGGCGCCCCGCAACGAGTGCGTCACAAGGGAGTATTGCAGCCGCAATATTCTCTTGACAAAGCAGTGCAATAGTTAACTCTGAGATCCAACCCAACATACAACACCTAGAACAGAGGACCAATCCTAGGTCCTGGTGGGTGGAGTGTTAGGGTAGTGAAGAGAACACAGAATAATCTAGAGAGTCAGAACAGTAAGAGTCTGGAATCTAGAGAGGACCTAGAACACAGAACTTGGAGAGGAGCGGGGGCTCCGCACTCCGTGCGGGCCCCTGGGCCGTCACCGGTCGGGTGTCAGCACCTGAGGCCTTAACCACCGGGAATGGGCATAGCTACACGGGTTCCCAAAAGACTCCCGTGCCCACAACTCACAGCCGGTTCACTGGTACCGAAGCTGGCAGCAGTTCACCTCTGTCACGCGAACCAGCCCCGTGGAGGAGCAGCTTTATTAGGAGCACCCCACCACCAGCCAGTTTCCAGTCGTCTAACCAGCGGTGTACCCACCGAGGGACCCAAGGCTCCCCAAAGAATCCAGAACGTACATCATGGATAGGGCACTGAAGCAGCCTCCCCGTACCCGACCTGGTATTCCTGGGCGACGCTGGCAAGAGAAGCTAAGGAGGTAGAAAGGAGGTACACTGCGGATCTCTGAGGAGCACTATCACTGCTGAGTCCACCCGGTCTTCTACTCAACCACTGTAAGCCATGTACTGCCTGCTGGTTACAGTAAAGAACCGTTGCAGAGACTATCTGTGTCCGTGTCTCCTTATGAACTGTCCGTCATGAACTAAAGGTAACCGCAGCTGCCGCACAACATCTTGAGCAGCTCCAGCCCCCGGGGATCACCGCTCAGCCTGTGGGGAGCGTAACATCTTGCTGCTGTCCATCACCCCGGGAGGTTCCGCAGCGTCGGTAGCCCTTACCGAATCTACTCATAGGTGGCGTCACGAAGAAAACAAATTAAAAACCCCTTTAATCTGTTCCCGTAAGACGTCCTAAATTTTGATCTGCACTACACCGGGCCCCACTACCGGCAGGCGCGGTCCACCCGTGACAAGGAAGGAGAAGAATCGCCTGTCTAAACCGGGAGTAACCCTGGCCCCTGGTGTGCGTCAGAAAATGGCGTCACGAACAGGATACGAGCAGGCCCGTTATCCAACGGGTATGTTGTGCTTAAACTGGACTTTATTGTCTACAATTGGACTTTGTTCGTCCCTAAAAGAACTTTCCCGCCTTTACACCATTGGGTCAAGATGGCGCCCAAGATGGCGTTCCCGCCACAAGAAGCCGCCACGAGAAGCCCAAGAGTGAGTCAACCCCCCCCCTCACTGTGGGAGGGCTAAAGACGAAAGGCGCCAAACTCTTTGTCCGCCCTGATTGCTCGAATCAACCATGGGGGCGGATCCCAAAGACTTTTCCCACGATTGGACTACAAAAGCCCAGAGGAGATGGGAGTGTCATACATAGACACACCGACAGAGAGAGAAGACATCTTCACCAGCTCTACCAGAACGTCTTACCGGTTGAACGGGTGTTTCCCTCCAAAGAAGAATGGCCAGCATGAGACTCCAAGACCTGATGCAGGAGGTCGAGGCGGAGGCCAGAGCAGCCATAAGCCAACCGGGTCCGGATCCTGCCCTTACCATAGATGGCAGCCCCGACTTCTGGCTAGAGGCTCTACAAGACCTCCGGGTGCGGTTACTAGAGACAGTGGAATGGACGATCCGTAGCTGGAGCGCGACCCTAGGCAGACGACTACACCATGCGATGCAGCAGAGCCGACCGGGTACAGCTTCTCCAAGCCCAGACGACGTCACCAGCTTCTCGACCGCCTCACCCTCGCCTACCACCTGTCCTGCTCCGTCACCAGAGCCAATAGACTGCGTCATTCCGGTGGAGGCCGCAACTCGACCCGTTCCAGCGACCAACATCGCAACCGATTCCGTTCTTGAGCCGGAGCTCATAACACGCTCCATGGAAGAACTCGATCTCTACCAGGTTCCACCTGCGGAACCCGCGACTAGTTTCCACACTACCGAGACTGTCGCTTGTTTTCTCCCTTGAACCGGGGGCCTCCTCTGCAACTACAGAGGCCTACCTGGTAACCGGGATTGAAACACCTTTACCTGCGGAAACAGATGAAGAAGCAGGCAGCCTGGAAGCCCTGCAGGACGTCCCTACGGAAGGATCCGCAGCACCACCGCTCTGTTGTACAACGGAACAAGCTTTAACGTCTTTCATCATCGAGCAGCCTGATGTGGTCATCGAGGAAGAGGTCGGAGAGGATGACGACGAGACCCACAGCACCGCTGAGGATTTCGACACCGGGTTCGCTTGGGGAGACAACAAAGAACTTCCTTCCGGGCACACAGCTCGGGTACACTGGTCGGGTGCACTGCCGACACCTTCCCCTGTGCCGTTCTACCGGGTTCCAATCCAGGCAGCCCGCCAAGTTCAAGCTTCCCGCCAAACCACCAGCTCCATTACTCATCTTTACACCCCGAGCCGTAACGACGGAGATGTACGCCAGAGACGACGAGAGGAGTGGCAAGCCCGAGAACGCGCCAACATGGAGGCCCGTGCCGAGGCTCGCCGCCAGCCGCCGCTGCCTGATGAACTCCGCCGTGAAGGTAGAATTTCCACCTTTAACTTAAATACCGGGTGGGGGTTCGCTTGGGAGGTGGGTTTGAATGAGGAGGTGTTTGTGGGGCGCCGTAGAAACCGCCAGGCATCGGACACAATTGTGCCTGTTGCCATGAAAACACCACGAAGTGGCGGCGTGTAATTCAGGAATTCCCTTCCTGTGTCTTGGAGTTCCTTCGGATACCTGTGTCTGAGCCGTGCTCAAAAACAGGAAGGAACAATTCTTATGGTGGTGGCGTGAAATCAGGGCACAGGCAAGGTATTTGCATGCCCTAGTGAATTCCCTGGGGTGTGCCACAGCGTCATGTATACCACGCCCCAGCAGCTATTGTGGCGCCCCGCAACGAGTGCGTCACAAGGGAGTATTGCAGCCGCAATATTCTCTTGACAAAGCAGTGCAATAGTTAACTCTGAGATCCAACCCAACATACAACACCTAGAACAGAGGACCAATCCTAGGTCCTGGTGGGTGGAGTGTTAGGGTAGTGAAGAGAACACAGAATAATCTAGAGAGTCAGAACAGTAAGAGTCTGGAATCTAGAGAGGACCTAGAACACAGAACTTGGAGAGGAGCGGGGGCTCCGCACTCCGTGCGGGCCCCTGGGCCGTCACCGGTCGGGTGTCAGCACCTGAGGCCTTAACCACCGGGAATGGGCATAGCTACACGGGTTCCCAAAAGACTCCCGTGCCCACAACTCACAGCCGGTTCACTGGTACCGAAGCTGGCAGCAGTTCACCTCTGTCACGCGAACCAGCCCCGTGGAGGAGCAGCTTTATAGGAGCACCCCACCACCAGCCAGTTTCCAGTCGTCTAACCAGCGGTGTACCCACCGAGGGACCCAAGGCTCCCCAAAGAATCCAGAACGTACATCATGGATAGGGCACTGAAGCAGCCTCCCCGTACCCGACCTGGTATTCCTGGGCGACGCTGGCAAGAGAAGCTAAGGAGGTAGAAAGGAGGTACACTGCGGATCTCTGAGGAGCACTATCACTGCTGAGTCCACCCGGTCTTCTACTCAACCACTGTAAGCCATGTACTGCCTGCTGGTTACAGTAAAGAACCGTTGCAGAGACTATCTGTGTCCGTGTCTCCTTATGAACTGTCCGTCATGAACTAAAGGTAACCGCAGCTGCCGCACAACATCTTGAGCAGCTCCAGCCCCCGGGGATCACCGCTCAGCCTGTGGGGAGCGTAACATCTTGCTGCTGTCCATCACCCCGGGAGGTTCCACAGCGTCGGTAGCCCTTACCGAATCTACTCATAGGTGGCGTCACGAAGAAAACAAATTAAAAACCCCTTTAATCTGTTCCCGTAAGACGTCCTAAATTTTGATCTGCACTACACCGGGCCCCACTACCGGCAGGCGCGGTCCACCCGTGACAAGGAAGGAGAAGAATCGCCTGTCTAAACCGGGAGTAACCCTGGCCCCTGGTGTGCGTCACTATCATTGGTGGGGGCTACTGTGTAACCATTGGCTGTCCCTGCACAGGGCGCCATATTTAACGAGCTGACCAGTCACACTACACATTTGCAATAGAGTCACATATTAGCCAGCCTTCCTGCGCAGGCTGGCCAATCATGATGCTATTGCATTGTCCAATTACCATATGAGCATCACGTAATACACAACTCTGTCACGCCTAGGAACTTACGGCGCGCAATATGTATGCCCATATTCCCTTGTGGTAGTGGCGTGTAAATCAGGGAAGGTACTCCACAGAAGTTAACCCGCGGCACCCGTCGGCACTTCCGGGGAACAAAAATACTTTCAGTAGAGCACGTTGTGGCGGCGTGTATATGTGGCGTCGGCAACCGTTAGCAACAGGTAGAAACGCGCGCATGCACATGTGGTGCCTACCTCTTGCTACCCTCTGTGGCGGCGTGTAAAGGTACCCTTAGGGAATGAGAGTCTGCATAAAGGTAAGAAGCTTCTTCATCTGGGCCTGGGTCTGACTCACAAAGCTTCTGGGCATCAGGGCAGATCATTAACTCGTCTGGACTTCACTGCAGCTTTGGTGCAGACCTCTGATTCGAAGGCTATTGTGTGACTGTACAGCTCTGCAGACTCAAACATGTCTGTTACCCCACACTGAGTCGGGCAGCCGGACACTTCGAAGCTTGGAGGAATCAAGTGTGATTGGTCTGACACCTCAGATGACTGGAGGGTTTGTGATGTAGAAGTTGAGGTGGAAGAGAGGGGCACTTGAGATCCATTCAAGCACCTGCTGTTTTTGTGCCTCACTTCCAAGTGGTATCGATGGTCGTGAAAGGGATCATATCCGATTGGCCACAGAAAGAAGTAGACATCTTACTTTGGCTGGAAGATTGTCTTTTTTCAGCAGATGTTAATGTAGCTTTAGCATCTACCCCCGGACACAAACTTTATTTCCCTTTCCACCTCGCCAGTCCCATTTCCACCAGCAGCAGGCCTTTTGACACTCATTTTGCATGTGAAAGAATTGGGAGCAGTACAGTTGTTTTACAAAAAAAAGGTGAAGGTCAATCAAGCAGAGGTGACTGAACCAACACTGCTACTAGGCCCAAAGTGAGACCTGGGCAAGGTGCAGTTAAAAATTAGTAGGAAGTACACTGGCGGTGTAGTAAATTGTATTACAAGTGGCGTACAGTAATAGTTTTTGTCACGCTGCGACTTGACCAGAAGTCAGATGTTGCCAAGGTGCAGTTAAAAATTAGTAGGAAGTACACTGGCGATGTAGCAGATTGTATTACAAGTGGCGTACAGTAATAGTTTTTGTCACGCTGCGACTTGACCAGAAGTCAGATGTTGCCAAGGTGCAGTTAAAAATGAGTAGGAAGTACACTGGCGATGTAGCAGATTGTATTACAAGTAGCCTACACTAATAGTTTTTGTCACGCTGCAATTTGACCAGAAGTCAGATGTGGCCAAGGTGCAGTTGAAAATTAGTAGGAAGTACACTGGCGGTGTAGTAGATTGTATTACATGTGGCGTACAGTAATAGTTTTTGTCACGGTGCGACTTGACCAGAAGTCAGATGTGGCCGAGGTGCAGTTAAAAATTAGTAGGAAGGACACTGGCGGTGTAGTAGATTGTATTACAAGTGGCCTACACTAACAGTTTTTAGCACACTGCGACTGGACCAGAAATCAGATGTGGCCAAGGTGTAGTAAAAAATTTGTAGGAAGTATACTGGCGGTGTAGTAGATTGTATTACAAGTGGCCTACACTAATAGTTTTTGTCACGCTGCAACTTGACTAGAAGTCAGATGTGGCCAAGGTGCAGTTGAAAATTAGTAGGAAGTACACTGGCGGTGTAGTAGATTGTATTAAAAGTGGCGTACAGTAATAGTTTTTGTCACGCTGCGACTTGACCAGAAGTCAGATGTTGCCAAGGTGCAGTTGAAAATTAGTAGGTAGTACACTGGCGGTGTAGTAGATTGTATTACAAGTGGCCTACACTAATAGTTTTTGTCACGGCTCAAGGGCCAGGCGATCATATGTGCGATATGAGAGACCGACCACGGCTCAAGGGCCAGGCGGTCGTAACCGCCATTGGGTCTGACTGTGATAGTCGTGATATGGTCCCTGTGATAAGTGTGTGTCATAAGGGTGTATGGAAAACTACCCTGGGTAATACAATAGATACTGATGAAGTGTTGATGGCTTATGTAAAAGTGCCATGTATGACGCGTGATGTAACGTGGGCTAACTAGTACGTTGAGCAGGGTCCCGTTGATAAGCGTTACTGGTGGTGTGGGTTGAGACTCGCTAGGGGTAGGTTGAGGATCTCTACAGTAGGATGGGGAAAGATCCTTGTCAGGGTGCTAGACGGTGGTATCCGTCATTAGAGCCAGACTGAGGTCTGCAAGGGTCGGTGAATGACGCCTTGAGGTTCTGATATATGGAGGAATAAAGTGATTCTAAAGTGTAAAATGTATAATGTATATAAGATGGAAGGTCACATTTACATATGGTGTAATGTTATGTGAAATCTAAAGCGTATGGTGGGTGTTACCTGTAGTTTATGTCGTGTAATAAACTATGATATTATGTTATACGTTAAAAATGAGTCAGTGATGTCATTTCCATTATGCTGTAAGCGGGTTCGCCGAGTCGTTACCTCACACATGCCAGTTATTGAATATTCTCCTGGGCTTGCCTTAGTTGGTAGAGCATTTGTGTTCTATCAATGGCACGAACATGTTGTTGTCTGTTTGCCCTGTCTTCTGGAGATTCATTCAGCCGACATAGTCTATGAGATTCGGCATCCTGGGCTTGTCTCACAGCAATTTGTTGTGGTGTCTCTTGGAGTCGATGTTGTCGCCACCTTGCTGCTGCTGCAGCTTTTCTGTCATCGTTAGTGATGGGCGAATCCTAAATTACTCGGAATCGCTTGACTCTAGCGAGTCCGAGCCGGGACTCGCTACTCGTTGCGAGTCTAACGAGTCCAATGTTAATGAATGGGGAAGCGAGTAATAGCGAGTAGTGTGCGATTTACAAATCACAGATGTGTCTCGGAAGCTTCAGCCTGAAGCAATCCTAGTTTTGCCATTGATTTGCATTGGACTCGTTTACTTTGCAAGTAATCGCTGGGAAACTCGCACAGATAAGAGTCCTGTGTGCTCTGTGTGCTGGCTGCCGCAGCTCCAGGGTCCTAGAGCCCGCCTGATGTAGCAGAGCTGAGATTGTTCTCAGTCTGCTCATTCCCTGTGCATAGACATCTATATCTACGCAAAGGGATGAGCAGAGAGGACATCGCGTTTTGGACTGCGTCGGACGGAAGAGGATTTTTTTAATTAAAGATGGAGTCCCTAATGGCTTTTTTTTTATTTCTAATAAAACTTTTTCTCTGTGTTGTGTTTTTTTTAAAACAATTTAATAGAAATTCATGGCGGTCATGTCTAATATTGGCGTGACCGCCATAAATTTCGGGCTTAGGGCCAGCTGATAATACAAAGCTGGCCCTAACTTCTTTATTACCCAGCGTGCCACCGCCACCAGGGCCGCTGGAAGAGCGGGGTTCAGCGCCAGAGGATGGCGCTTCAATGAACGCGCCATCTTCTGGGGCGGCTGCGGGCTGCAATTTGCAGCGGGGGGTGCCCAGAAAGCTTGGGCATCCCTGCGCTGCGGATTCCAGCCCCCAGCTGCTTAGCTGTACCTGGCTAGACATAGAAATTGCGCGGAGCCCCACGCATTTTTTTTAAATTATTTCATGAAATTCATGAAATAATAAAAAAAAAGGGCTTCCCTATATTCTTGTGTCTGGCCAGGTACAAATAGGCACCTGGGGGTTGGGGGCAGCCCGTCGCTGCCTGCTGGATCCGGCTGGTTCCAGAAATACGGCGAAGCCCATGTAATTTTTTTTCTGAAAAATCAATAAAACAATCCTAAAAAAGGGACTGCATTTTTATTAACCCCTCGCCCATGGTCCAGGGGTTAATAAAGATGCAGTCCCTTTTATTTACATTGTTTTATGGATTTGTCAGAAAAAAATTTCACGTGGGCTTCGCCGTATTTCTGGAGCCAGCCGGATCCAGCAGGCAGCGACGGGCTGCCCCCAACCCCCAGGTGCCTATTTGTACCTGCCCGGACACAAGAATATAGGGGAGCCCTTTTTTTATTATTTCATGAATTTCATGAAATAATAAAAAAAAATGCGTGGGGGTCCGCGCAATTTCTATGTCTAGCCAGGTACAGCTAAGCAGCTGGGGGCTGGAATCTGCAGCGCAGGGATGCCCAAGCTTTCTGGGCACCCCCCGCTGCAAATTGCAGCCCGCAGCCGCCCCAGAAGATGGCGCGTTCATTGAAGCGTCATCCTCTGGCGCTGAGCCCCGCTCTTCCAGCGGCCCTGGTGGCGGTGGCACGCTGGGTAATAAAGGGGTTAACAAAAGCTTTGTTATACAAGCTGGTATTAAGCCCGAGATTCTTAATGTCAGGCCACGTTTGACCCAGCCACTAAGAATCTCCAATAAAGGGTTAAAAAAACACAACACAGAGAAAATTTTTTATTTGAAATAAAAAAAAAAAGCCATTAGGGACTCCATCTTTAATTAAAAAAATCCTCTTCTGTCCGACGCAGTCCAAAACGCGATGTCCTCTCTGCTACATCCCCTGTGCATAGATATAGATGTCTTTGCAAGTTTCCCTGCTATCACTGGCACAGTAGCCGAGTCTAATGCAAGACAATGGCAATCCTAGTTTTGTCAGCGTTTGCCATTGATTTGCATTGGACTCGTGCGAGTAAACGCTGGGAAACTCGTAGAGTACCGAGTCCTGCGAGTCCCTTACTACTCGTCGAGTAACGAGTCCTAGCGAGTAGATTCGCCCATCCCTAGTCATCGTCATTGGCATATTTGCGCTTACGACCAATTATACCCATTGAATAAACGTGACTGAAGTAGTTCAGACTGTCACTGACACAACGTGTGAAGTAAATGTGACTGAAGAACAGCACACTATGACTGACAGCCTTGTAAGCAGTAGTGAACTGTGTCACACTATGAGTGGCAGCTCTGTAGACAGGAGTGAAGTGCGTCACACTATGAGCGGCAGCCTTGTAGAGAGGAGTGAAATACGTCACACTATGGGCGACAGCCTTTTAGACAGGAGTGAACTGCATCACACTATGAGCGGCAGCCTTGTAGACAGGAGTGAACTGCGTTACGCTATGAGCAGCAGCCTTGTAGACAAGAGTGAACTGCATCACACTATGAGCGGTAGCCTTGTAGACAGGAGTGAACTGCGTCACACTATGACTGACAGACCTTGTAGATAGGAGTGAACTGCGTCACACTATGAGCGGCAGCCTTGTAGACAGGAGTGAACTGCGTTACACTATGACTGACATCCTTGCAGACAGGAGTGAACTGCATCACACTATGACTGACAGACCTTGTAGACAGGAGTGAAGTGCGTCACACGATAACTGACAGCCTTGTAGACAGGAATGAACTATGTCACACTATGAGTGGCAGCCTTGTAGAAAGGAGTGAACTGCGTCACACTATGACTGACAGACCATGTAGACAGGAGTGAAGTGCATCACACTATGAGCGGCAGCCTTGTAGACAGGAGTGAACTGCGTCACACTATGATTGACAGACCTTGTAGATAGGAGTGAACTGCATCACACTATGACTGACAGCCTTGTAAACTGGAGTGAAGTGCGTCACACTATCTCCCTGAGGAAGGAGCTGGGTAATAGCTCCGAAATGCGTCGGATCAAACAGATAAGTTCAACCAGACATTCCAGTCTTCTGGTCTTCCTTGGTAGCAGCGCGGCTCGAACGACACTTTGTCCCTTATATACACTATGACTGACAGCCTTGGAAACAGCAGTAAACTGCGTCACAGTATGAGCGGCAGCCTTGTAAACAGGAGTGAAGTGTGTCACACTATGAGCGGCAGTTCAAATTGCGCGCCAAGCTGTGCTCCGGTTCGCTGATTGTTCACTGCCAGTTGAGGCGACCAATCACGCACTTGGCGCGTGTTTTAAAACACGCTTCGCTGATTGGTCGCTGCGGTGAAGTGGCGCGGCTTGGCGGGAAATATGACCGACCAATCAGCGGCACGGGATTCAAAACCCCTGCCAAGCCGTGCTCCGGTTCACTGAGTGGTTTTAAAACACGCGCCAACTGTGCTGATTAGTCGCTGCCAGCCGCAGCTGATGCCGGTCATCGCCCAGCTGGCTCGTCGCGGCTCATCTACTGCTGCACAGAGGTCCGCGGCGAGCCAGCTGGGAGATGACACCCAGAGTGGGATTCAAATCCCCAGCCAAGACGCGCTACTTCTCTGGTCGCCGCCGGCAGCGACGACCAATCAATCAGCGGAGCGGCGTGGCTTGGCGGGAAATATGAATCCCGCGCAGCTGATTGGTCACCACTCTCAGCGGTGACCAATCACCGGTGCGGGATTCAAAACTCCTGCCAAGCCGTGCTCCGCTTTGCTGATTGGTTGCCGCGGCTTGGCGGGGGATTTGAATCCCGCTCGGGGTGCTACCGCTGACGCCGGTCATTTCCCGGCTGGCTCGCCACGGACCTCTGTGCGGCAGGTAGCCACAGCTCATCTACTGCTGCACAGAGGTCCGCGGCGAATTTTGAATACGCTCTTTGGCATAAGTTGTGCTCATTGGTCGCCGCAGCTGCCGGTGACCAATGAGCACTGGCACGTGATTTCCGTGACAGACATGATTAGGCAATTACATAGTAGATATATACACTGCACAGTACCACTTCTCCTGTCCTGTATACTGGCTGTAATCTTCAGTATCTGTATTATTCTGTATATACACTATTCAGTACCATTTCTCCTGTCTTGTATACTGGCTGTAAGGCTGCCTTCACATTTGCGTATGGGAAGGCAGCGTATTGCTGCGTTCCCATACGCAGTCAAACGCATGCGCACTGCGTTCCTATGTTTAACATAGGAACGCATGGTGCCTGCGTTTGCTGCGTTCGGGTGCGGATGCGGACGATATCTGCTGCTTCCGGTGTCCAGCATCCGCACCCGGGACGCAGCATGTTGGGTTTTTTTGTGCGTTTGGGGAGCTTGGACAATCAGCAAGCGTCCCCAAGCGTACAAAAAATGCATTGGCTTCAATGGGTCCGCAGTGTCCTCTGCATGACACCGCAGGAGAACGCTGCGGACCCATTGAAAAATCTCCCAGTGGCCGCCGGTGATGTCACAGGAGCTCACCGACGGCCACCGGGAGATCAGCTCAGCCTCTGCTGTCCTCCTTCTCCCCGCCGCCTGTAATCTCCTAGCGATGTCGGCGGGGAGAACAGCTGATGTGAGAGCTGTTTGAATCTTCCCGCGCCGACATCTCCTCTCAGTGTCGGCGCGGGAAGATTCAAACAGCTCTCACATCAGCTGTTCTCCCCGCCGACAGTCCCGGAGCTTACCGGCGGCCGGGGGGGGCGGAGATCTCCGGCGCTGATCTCCGCCCCCGGCCCGCCCCCGGACAGCGCCGATTGGCTGCCGGGCTCCATAGTGATGTGTCCGCAGGCGGACATTATCCGCTGCGGACACATCATTTGGACACTGCTTCTGACAGCGTTTGTGTCTGCATGCCATCAGCATGCAGACACAAACGCTAATGTGAAGCCAGCCTAACACAGTCGAACACCGTCGAACACCATAGAAAACAATGGCAGGCAAACACAAACTAATACAAACACTTAGAAAACAAATAGAAAACACTTTCTCGTGTCCAAAAGGTGACAAACTACTCAGCAGATACAACAAACACATGGAAAAGTGACAAGTAAATATAAAAATGCGAAAAGAAAAGACATGGATGAGTAAAAGGAGGAGGAGACACAGATATAGGCATGTCATGCCCTTCTAAAATCCGGTTTTGCTCCAGTATTTGGTGAGTTTTTCCTCAGTATATGTAAGGCCTCGTGCATACGATGAGTATTTATTGAGGTTTTCCTCAGTATTTGTAAGGCCTCATGCACACGATGAGTATTTGGTGAGTTTTTTCCTCAGTATTTGTAAGGCCTCGTGTATACGATGAGTATTTGATGAGGTTTTTCCTCAGTATTTGTAAGGCCTCGTGCATACCATGAGTATTTGGTGAGGATTTTACCTCAGTATCTGTAAGGCCTCGTGCGCACACTGAGCATTGTGTCACATTTAGGGGACTACAACAGGAGTCTCCATTTTTTCCAAAAATTTGGGCACAGACACCACTTAAGTGGCATCAATTGCCCCACAGTTGCAAACTTAAAATGGTGACTTGAATGCAAAAATCCACAAGCTTTTAGTCTCCCCAGGATGACACAGGGGTTGAAAAGTCCTTGCGGATCCATGCCTTATTCCTCTTGATGAACGTTAGTCTGTCCACATTCTGGGTGGACAGATGCGTGCGCTTTACTGTCAGCACACCACCAGCAGCGCTGAAGACACGTTCTGAGAGAATGCTGGCTGCGGGGCACGACAAGATCTCCAAGGCGTGAGTGCCATTTTTCCAGATTGTAATCCCAAAATGAGCAAGGCTCCACATCCCCAGTCATGGCATCTATGTTAAGTTGGAGATACTCGTGTACCATCCGCTCCAGGCATTGACTATGTGTCAGACTTCTCGTGTCTTCAGACCTTGGAAATGATGGTCTAAAAAAATCTTGAAACGAGGCCACAAAATTGCTGTTACCACAACCAGATACGGTGTTACTGGTACGGTGTGAGTGATGATGACTCGACAGTCCCACGGTTGACAAGTTAGAACTGTGAGATTCACTCTGTGTACCACTGGTGTTTTGTGGAAAAAACTATCTGAGATTATGTATCAGCTTCTGCTGATACTCCTGCATGCATGCGTCCCTTTGTATGGTAGGAATTATGTTGGCAAATTTGGTCTTGTACCGGGGATCTAAGAGTGTGGCAAACCAGTAGTCGGCATTACTTCTAATTCGGACAATCCAAGGGTCATGTTGCAGGTAGTGCAGCAAGAAGGCGCTCATGTGTCTTGCGCATCCAGGAGGACCACGTCCTTGTGTTGGTGGTGAGGAGGTGAGAATCGCGCTTCCTTCCTCTGCCCTCTCCCCCCAACCTCGCACAACAGAAATGTCATCAAGGTCTCCCTCATCTGCTGACTCTTCCATGCCCATCGCCAGTTCGTTCTCCATTTCTTCCTGGGCTCCTGCACCTTCCTCAACAGTTTGGTTGCTACCATGAACCCTCGTTAATCTCTCTTGCCCACCCTCCCAGGCCTGCTGCCTTGGTGCTGCCGACCATCTGGACCTTGGAGATCTTGTTATCTCTTCCTCATAGGACTCCTCCTGTACTTCCTTCACCTCCTCTTGTCCCACCACCTGACTCCGAATATTGTTTAGAGTGTGCTCCAGCATGTAGATGACTGGAATAGTCATGCTAATAATGGCATCGTCAGGACTAAACATCTTCATCGCCATCTCAAAACTGTGCAGAAGGGTGCATAGGTCCTTGATCTGACACCACTCCAGCAACGTGATCTGCCCCACCTCTGGATCTCGTTGGCTCAGGCTATACGTCATAACGTATTGCACCAGGGCTCGGCGGTGCTGCTACTGTCACTGTAACATGTATAGAGTAGAATTCCAGCATGTCGGCACATCACATTTCATCCGGTGAATGGACAAGCTGAAAGATTTCTGGAGCGAAGCAAGTCATTAAACTGCGGGATGCGAACGCCGGAAGTGAGCACACAGTGACCATGCCCTCTGCAGAAGCCCATCTAGGCTGGGATAGTGTGTCAAAAATTGCTGGACAACCAGGTTCAACCTCGTGATCCGTACAAGGCACATGTGTAACATTGCCCCGGCGAAGGGCCGCACCCAGGTTTGCAGCATTGTCACACACGTCCTTGCCTGGCTGCCGGTTGAGTGGAGACAACCATTGCTGAAACTAGGTCTCTAGAGCTGATCACAACTCCTCAGCTGTGTGACTCACATTTCCCAGGCATTTCAAGTTAAATATTGATGCCCTGAGGAAGATTCTTATTGAAACGATCGTTGGCAGGAGGGGTGAGGAGCCTGTGTGACTGAACTGCAGAGGTGCAGCCTAGACTTAAAGGTAATAGCAGCAGGTCTCTAATATGTTGTTTTGCAGGGGGTCCCTTATCTGATTGTGTATGGGAATAATGAATTTGCCTCTTCTAGTGAGTCTGCTGGTCTTAGGCTGCAGTTGGTGAAGGAATTTAATAGGAGCACCAATATTTGAGCTATCAGATAACTTTTGTCACACAGCAGCACCCTTTTATACTGTTGTTTACTATGTAATGAGTTACTGTAGAAATTGTTTTTTTAAAGGAGTAGTGCCTGTAATAATTGTGGTACCTCAATAGATATATGTTTACTAAATTATTTTAATGAATTCTCTAATAAAAATCATTAATTGATATCTGAGACAGTTGTTTCATTCATCCTCTGTTTTTTTTTATGGGGGATTTTGGTTTTATTTCAAGTTAAATACCGCCTGATGGCATTGAGCCCTGCTGCCAGCATAGTAAGGAGGTGTGCAGGATTCCTTCTGTGCAGTTACAACGCGGGTGGCATTACCAGACAGGCTTTAGGCGGAGGTGGGGGACCGAGACGAGGTTGAGGAGGCAGAAGCAGTGGAGGAACTTCTACCTACAGAGAATTGACGCACAACTCGTGGGGACGGCAAGACTTGGACAGCAGTTCGTTCTCCAGCTCTCACCATAGTTAACCAGTGCCCAGTCTGCGACATGTAACGCCCCCGTCCATGCTTACTTGTCCAAGTGTCTGTGGTGAAATGCACCCTGTCACACACAGAGTTTCTCAAGGAAGCGGGGATGTTGTCTGCGACATGCTGGTGTAGCGCAGGCACACCTTTCTTGGAGAAGTATTGGCGACTGGGCATCTGGTACTGGGGTACTGCGACGGACATAAGGTCTCGAAAATCCTCTGAGTCCACAAGGTGAAAAGGCAGCATTTCTGTAGCCAACAGCCTGCAGATGGTGAAATTCAAGTAAAGAGGTGGAAGGTCTGCGTTTAAAAGCATGTGTGACAGCTGTCCCCACAGTCACAGACAATGAACACACGGATGCACTTGATGGGGCAGATGGTTGTAGGCCTGCCCCGCTAGCCTGCATTCTAGCACAGTGAGCTTCCCACTGCGACTTGTGCTTCATGTCCATGTGGCGGTCATAATAACAGCGGCATTGCATATTCTGATGGCGCATGCTTGGTACGTGGAGCACTACGTCACTTCCGGCGCGCGGCCGTTGATATGAACACCATGGTGACTGGGCTACGTCACTTCCGACGCGCGGGCGCCCTAACATCACCATCTGGAACACTTTATAGACATCACCTCCGGCACTTAACTGGATACTGGCAGCAGGCGCGCGGCTTCCCAGCAACTCCCATGCACCATGGTGACTATATGTATTCTAGGGTCCCTGGTAACTCCTCATTCACACACCTGTAACAAATTATCCCAAATAATCAGCACCTGCTTAAGATTGATGATACAATTATAGGTGTATATATATAATGCATAACAACCACAATTTACATAGATTCCCCTGAGGAAGCTGCCTAAGTGCAGCGATACGCGTGGGGTTCCCGGACACCTAGGTTGCAGCATCCACTTGGTATGAATACATGATGGAGGGTCTCTGTTTGGGTTGTATTTTGGCAATTCATGCCACTGATTAAGCTTGAATTGTTATATTTTCTTTTGATACATTTATTATGGTTACTTTTCAACCCAATTTTGACCAATTGTTCCAACTGGAATTGCATTTTGTTTATACGTGGCAGCCCTTGTTGCTGGGACCAACTTGGTTTTAATTGTTTTTAGCATATGTGTGTTGTTAGCCTGTCCTTTTTGATATCAATAAAATTGATTATACTTTAATAGGTGTGCATTGAGCCTCTGCATGATCTTTTCCCTTTTTCAATTGGTATCACATTCTCATGCAGTTTTTGCACCCCGGCTTAATTTGAGAAGCAGTGCATCACCTATTCTTTAATCATGTGGCGGTTCATGCATGAAGTGCTTAAGCTAGTGAGTTTTTGGCCTCTACTCAGAGATTGGTGACAAATCTTGCAGATGACATGAGTTGGGAGATCCTTGGCGATGTCAAAAAAGGCCCAGGCTAGGCAAGGCTTAGAGCCCATGCAAGCTGCAGAGCCACGACGACTTCTGCTCAGAGGCAGAGTTGTGGTTTCGGATGCAGTTGTTGACGTGCTTCCAGTACTCCGTCTATGTCCAGGAAGGCGCAACCCAACCTCGACATCAGTAGCATCCTCCTCCACCTCCTCTGCTGACCTCATCGACTGGCTGACTGTGGGTTGACAGTAAGTGGGATCTCCAATCTCATCATCATCCTCTCTGTTCTCACACCCCTTGTCCTCAGACACACAACATTTTCCTGCCTTGACCGTAAAGTTGATTTGTCAATCCAATCCGGTATCTGAGTCTCATCAGCATCATCCTCATTGTCTCCACCAAGAGGAGTTACAGTTTGAGAATGAGGGTCTACGTGAAGCTCAGAACCTTCTTCATCTGTGCTTGGATCTGACGCACAAAGCTTCTGGGCATCAGGCCAGATCATTAACTCGTCTGGACTCACTGCAGCTTTGGAGCAGACCTCTGATTCCCAGGCTATTGTGTGACTGAACAGCTCTGTTACCCCAGACTCATTAGGGCGGCTGGAGACTTGAGAGCTGGGAGGAAGCAAGTGCGATTGGGCTGACACCGCAGATGACTGGAGGGTTTGTGATGTAGAAGTTGAGGTGGAGGACAGGCCACTTGATGGAGCACTTGCGATCCATTCAAGCACCTGCTGTTTTTGTGCCTCATTTACAAGTGGTATCGATGGTCGTGTCTGTAAGAAAGGGATCATATCCAATTGGCTATGTAAAGAAGTAGACATCTTACTTTGGCTGGAAGATTGTCTTTCTTCAGAAGATGTTAATGTAGCTTTAGCATCTACCCCATGGACACAAACTTTTTTTTCCCTTTCCACCACGCCTTTTCCCCTTTCCACCAGCAGCAGGCCTTTTGCCACTCATTTTGTATGTGACCAAATTGGCAACTGTGCAGTTGTTGGACAAGAAAAAGTAAGATGTAATCGAGCAGAGGTGACTGAACAAACACTGCTACTAGGCCCGAAGTGAGACCTGTGCTAGGTGCAGTTAAAATTACTAGGAACTACTCAGGCGGTGTAGCTTGTTTCACAAGTGGGCTACACCACTGTGTAAGTGACACTGCTACTAGCCCTAACAAATTGCCTGGACTAGCTGTAGCAAAAAATTGGCTACTGGATAGACAGGCGGTGTAGCTTACTTTACAGCTGCCCTACACCGCTGACTACCAGACACTGCTACTAGCCCGAACAAATTGCCTTGACCAGCTGCAGCAAAAAAAGGTCTACTTAAGACAAGTGGTGTAGCTTTGCTGTGAAAAACACTTGCACAGCACTAGTACACACCTGCCTGGCAAAAACTGCTATGAACTGCTCTAACCTAGCCCAAAGGGCTGAGATTACAACTAGTCCCTACTTCTATGAAATAGCCCTGAAAAGGGCTGATATTCCTAGAATTCGCACCCTCCCTCCAGTCCCTACTCCCTAAACCTATCTGTCTCTCTATCTAACTTGATATTCGCTCACTAGCTGACTAATAAGTCAAGTGACACTATTTTAACTGTATAGCGCCCAAAGCAGCGGTGCCGTCTGACACAAAGCTGCAGCAATGAGAAAATGGTGGACAAGGACATGTGACGTACACAGCTAATGATGCATGACCTTGCTTGTGTGCAAAAAATGCACTTTGCTGTGTGTGTGTGTCATTGGCAGACAGCCTGCACCGCCCCACTGTATATGAAGTTAGGAGGAAAAAACATAGAGATCACCAATATTTCTACAGCACTGATATAACCTTCCCCCCTGCACACTATACACAGAAACTGGATATTAACATTTGTTAACAGTGTTAAGGTACCTTCACACGCCGCAATCTCGCCTGGCAATCATAAAGGCGATATGTCGCCCCAGAGAAATCGTCGTGAAATTGCCTCACAGATGCGGCGTGTGTTTGGGGAATTTTGCGGCGATAAATCGCCTCTCGGCCGTTGCCTGATTCCTTAACAGTGCTCAGAAATCAGCCGCAACCATGAAGGCAATATTTCCGTGAGTGGCATGTGAACGGGCGATAGTGATGCCTAGGATTTCCCGTGGGCGTGCCTCAACCGTTCTGTAGTTTACGCCCGTCTGCGATGATTGGGGTTGGCTACTGTGTTCCCATTGGCTGACAGTTGACAGGGCGCCATATTTGAAGAGCTGTCCGTTCAGCAACACGCACATCTTCAATTGCGTCATGTAGTAGCCAACCTTCCAGAGCAGGCTGTCCAATCGTAACGCTGTTGCGTTGTCCAATGAGCGCGGTGTAAACCACTGTGGCACAAATATCTCCTTGCCGTGCTGAACATTTACACCCACATTGCCTTTGGAATTGCGGCGTGTGAAGCGGCGATGGAATGAGGCAAGATTGTTTCCGCTGTAGGTGAGGCGATTTCCGGAGCGACACATCGCCTTACTTTCAGGGTGAGATTGCGGCGTGTAATGCGATCTGAGGCGACCATGAAAAACGTACACGCGCACATTAGATCGCCTCATATCGCCAGGTGAAATTGCGGTTTGTGAAGGTACCCTTAGGGTACCTTTACACGCGGCTACATTTCTAGGGTGGCTACAGGTAACTTACTGGTTGCAGTGAAATCATGGAGAGATTGTTCCATTTGTACACAGCAACAAGATAGAACCTTGTCTCCATGATTTCACTGCAACCAGTAAGTTACTTGTAGCCACCCTATAAATGTAGCCGCGTGTAAAGGTACCTTTAGGGTTAGAGTTAAGCTTTTGGTGATCGAAGTGTTATCTAACATAAACTCGAACAGCTAAATTTGAAGCAAATTGTTTGAATTCAGCGAATGTCTCGAACACCGCCAAAAACAGCTAGAATTTGAGATTGGTGAACAATTCAAATCGAACACCGCTCATCTCTAGCTGTGGTTGTCGAGCCCACTGGGATAGGGGTACTCGGTAATGGACCGGGTCTGCTACTGGGGAAGTCACGGGTGGTCCTGGTCTGGACCGTGTCCCGGGCTCTGGCAATAATAAGGGTGTATTTACAGGGGATAATGTCAGTCGTGACGCCACCCACAGTGTGTGGCCAGTAATGGGGCCACCGCTGCCGCAGAACCTCCGGGGATGATGTGATGGCAGCTAGGATGGAATAGTTCTCCGTGGGCAGAACTGAGTTCCCCGGGGCAGTGATGATAGAGTCTATGGTGTATGGTGCAGGCTGGTGCTGAGTGCAATTCACTTACTGCTCAGATGCTGAAAGGTTGTGGCTCTCCAGGCGGGAATCTTCTGCAGACCTGTTCAGAGGGAGTCTTATGTAGGCAGAAATATACAAGGGAGTTGGATTCAGGGTTCACCGTGTTTACTCTCAACTTCTCAGTTCAGTTACAGTCCAGTTACAGTTCTCAGTTACAGTTCAGTTACACGGGCACACTTTCCCCTCTGGGTTCCTTTTACTCCCTGCAGCCAGGCTGTTCCTACTGTGACCCCTCACTCTGTCTCTGTGTCCTTTCCAGGCTTCTGACTCTCTTTTCCCACTGTTTGGTGTATGTGTGTCTCCGGACAGTATGGCGGTGGCTCGGACTCCTGTGAGCCCTCCGGGTTGCCACTGAGCTGCCTATCCTTGGGGATAGGGATCCTAACTTGTAGCTGGGACCCCCCGTCGGTTGTCTGGGAATGATGGGTAAATCTGCGGTCCCCTCTAGAGCCGACACTCTACTTCAGCCTAGCCTCCAGCAGTACTCCAGTGTGAGGCTCTACCAAGCTCTCTCTACTGTGTCTTCGGGTATCATAGGAGGGCTACTCCACCTGCAGTCTGCCGTCTCAGCCGTGTTGCCAGGGACCAGTGTCACTGTCCCTCTCTTCCCTCACACTCCTGGGGTGCTGTCTCCGGTTAAGCCAGCGGTGCGTGGGGCCGCCAGGAATGATGGATGAGCAGCGAGGTGTTGAAGCTCCACACAGGAGCTGGATCCCTGGAGTATTTGGTGATGATGATGAGGGATGGAGCAGGGATTTGACCGGGCTGGTGGATGACGGGACAGTCTCTGTGGATGGCAGAGGCACGGGTAAGGAACTGACACACACCACTGGCTGTTTCTTTACCTTTTACTGGTGTACTTGCAGGTAAATGTCCAGGGTACTGCCGAGTGTTCAGGATGCACTTCTGGGTCTCCACAGCGAGTGGGTATAAGACCTCCTTATCTCTTTCCCCGTGTGTGTGAAGCTCCTGCCCTGTGTGAAACTTGGCTGGCCTCCTCTGCTCTCTGATCACCTGTGCTGTCGTCGGGACACCCTCTATGGACTACCACTGTACCTCTCTCCACGGTGCCTGGCTCCCTGGTGAGTGACTGCCAGATGCCCGGGAGACTGAAGTCTCCACGGTTGACCGGTATTCTCTACTGGGCCATGTGCTCTCCAGTAGACTCGGACTCCGGTGTCCGGTGTGCTGTTTGGGTGAACCTAACGCTGGCTCCTCAGTTCCTACTTTGTTCTGTCCTTTCTCCTCGCCTTCCAACCCCACTCTTGGGCCCTGCAGAACTACTTCAACGGCTGCTCAGGGTCACTGGCTTGGGCCTAGCACGTATTCACAGCTCTTGTAGCATCTACACACTCTAACTCCGCCCTCGGCACCAGTATTTATAGGGAATCTTGCCTAAAGGCAGCAAGTTGAGCTCCCTCTACTGTGCCTGCTGGGTAGACTCAGAGAAGGCAAATTTTTGAACAAGACATTCCTCCTATGAGTCCTTTACAGATCCCTGTACATTGAGGGGTGACCACAGGGGTGTCTTCGTTAGTGTTCTTCTGTTTCCCATCGTGCTTCTCTGGCTACAACAACACTTGAGGGGCTGGTCCACGGTGCAAGGCTGTATTGTGATCCGTGCTGCTGCATTCTGCACATTTCACCTTTACAGTTCCTGGCAAAGTGAGAGGTTGTGTCACAACATTTGATTCAGATGTTTTTTTTGAGGAAACCATTGCGATCCTCTAAACACTTTTCCCTGAAGGCTCTGCATTTTAGTTGCGGATGTGGTTTCTTGTGTAGGGGACACTGCTTGCTGACATCCTGAGGTTTGGTCTCTTCTGGAGGGGGCTTACTCATATTGTGAGGACCTGTGGAAACAATATTAGTTTTGTGGACTGCCACGGGTGTCCTACCAGTTTTGACACCGGGGGCAGTGGAACATGACAGAGTGAAATCAGAACATTTCTGATTTTAGCTTGCTGGGTGACAAAATCTGCAAATACAGTGAAAGGAGGGAAAGGCACATTATGAGTTTGCTTATACCGTGAACCATATGTGACCCACTTTTCTTGTAGATTGTAAGAAAGTTCTTGCACTATCGGATTCACACCCCTGGCGGTGTCTAAGAATGCCAATCCGGGCAAATCTCCCTCCTCCTGGACAACCTGTAACTCTATCAACAAATCACTCAATTCTGTAAGCTTTTGATAACCTTTAGGCCCTATCTTAAGGAAATCGTCAATTCTTTTGTATAAAGCATTCTCTATGACTTCTATGGACCCATACAGTTTATCAAGTCTTTCCCACACTTTCCATAGACCTGTGAGTGGATGCTTTATATTAATGTCTCAGTCTTTTGGCATGCTCGACCGACTCACTTCCGAGCCACTTTACCTGGAGATCTAACTCCTCACTGCCAGAAACGTCCAGACCCTGAATGGTGTTCTGGAACGAGGCTCACCATGACCTATTGTACTCGGCTTTGTCAGTGAACTGGACAAGTCCTTTTGTAACCAGTTCTCGGCGAGCAAAGAACTTTGCAAAGTCCTTGGTGGCTTGATCAGTGCTGATATGAGCCGGTGTGTCATAGTCATGTCTAATGTGAGGTGTATCCTGGCTTCGGATTGTGTGTTTAGTACCTTTCTGGAGAGGAAGGTGTCTCTTTAAGGAGGGACGGGAGCTGTACCTTCTGCTCGATGGCACAGTAGCTGTGATCGACATCTCCCTGCTGGACACCTTCTCATTTGTAGTAGCGTAGTAAAGGTTTGGATCGTTGGTAATCGGCGTAGGCTGGTCAATGTAGTGCGTCAGGGCTGTCATCTATTCTGGAATGCTGATGGACGTACTCTGCCACACGCTGTGCTGGATACTGTTGGACTTGGTCTGATCCAAGAACGTTGCTGCGTCTCTCATGACCATGGTTCTCCGCAGCTTCGAGGTACTCTGCTTTAGCTATTGCAGCTGCTGTCTCTTTGTCTGTGGCGAGTTTTTCTAGAGACGCTTCTTGCTGTACATGTAGGTCTGCTTGCAGGCAAAACTTTGCTGCTTTGTGTTCTGCTTGTCTCAGCTTTAGTTGCATCTCTTGTGCGGCGAAGGAGGACCTCGCTTTAGCTGCCTCAGCATGAACGACAGCAGCAAGCTCTGCTATTGACAACTTTCTAGAGCCTGCTCATGACCTCATTTTGAGTGAGGATGTGTTGCTTCGAGACATTGTGCTTAGCTGCGGACTGCTGAATACTTTGGCGGGAAACAGAGGCTATGCGTGGACAAGCTTCCATGTGGCGGAAATGGTGTTGTGCTTTCTGGCGGGCTGCACTCTTGTTACTGTGGCTGTATGGCGGCTCCTATAATACCCGCATGTGGTGCAGTATGGGTGGTAGCTGTCCTGTACAGTCTGATCAACTACAGCCTGCGACCGGCTATTAATTTTACTGCACCGGTGATTTAGTTTTTACTGGACTGGCAATTCCATTTTTACTGGGGGTGCAATCCTGCTACTTGTGACTGCGGATGCTGTGATACCTGTGTGTGGTGCAGCGTGGGTGTTAGCGGTACCATATAGTCCGTACAACCACCTCCTGTGGCCAGAGTCCATTTTTACTATTCTGTCTTCATCCGCGTATGATGCTGTGGATCTTACAGCTTACCCTCATCCACTTTCCACTAAACAGACTGGAGGGATTCTGTAGTCTAAATTTATTTGTGATGGAGTGAACTCGATTGGTAAAAACTGTAATACAAGGTACAGAATAATCACAGTCCGTACTGGGTACATTAGAGTAATTAGCACAGCAGTAATACATGATGTAGTGAACATCAATAACTAGGACAAAAGTCAATGGGATTGGCACTACTTTACACAGAGGTAACATCTATCTATATGCAGTACAGGGGACACTAACTCAAATGGTGTATTTCAGAGCAAAATACACTTAGTATTCTACACAGAAATACCTTTATCTACATACAATACTAACATGCTAACATGAAGAATTACAGGGTATATCACATCTCATATCTCACAGTTATCACTGTAACAGTGGCTGGATTATAACCTGCTCAAACAGATTCTACACAAAAATATGTAACTGCATTTTAAACTTACCGGAATCCTCTGATAAGAGGAAAGGTATAGGGCAGGGGTGGGGAAATCCAGGCCTCGAGGGCCGCACACAGTGCAGGTTTTCATGATTTCCTTAGTATTGCACAGGTGATAGTATAATCACCAGTACTGGTGATGATTCCAGACTCTGTGCAATACTATAGAAATCATGAAAACCTGCACTGTGTGCGGCCCTCGAGGCCTGGAGTTCCCCACCCCTGGTATAGGGAAGGAAAAGCCAGAAACACAGACAGATCTTATCTTCTCATTGAAAACCCTGGAAACTGACTACAAGGATCTCTTTCACCCTGAGGAAGGAGGGGAGCAGTCCCTTGGCACACATTTCTTCTTAAAGGGGACAGACTCTTGTAACTATAATGGTACCTTTACACGCCGCTACTGGATGGTGGCAACAACCGGGTACATGAGAGAAATGTATCTTACACCGCCAATTCAACCCGTGGTAGCGGCGTGTGAAGACGGTTGTAGCCACCCACCAGTAGCGGCACCTGTTTCCGAGCACTGCCCTAAAACAGGTGTTTACCCAGCCGATGGTAGCGACCTGTATCGGCGTGTAAAGAAGGAACAGAAGGGTTGTTTCTACACCATGCTATGTACCTGGTATGTAGCTGGGGTGTGACACAGCCTCCGGGTTACCGCGGCCCATCAGCGATCATTGGTGGAAGCTCCTGCGTTACGATTGGTAGTCGCTGCATAGGGAGGCATATTTAATCCACAATTGTGGCACGCCTATGTGTTGTCCCTGCTGCACCAGGTCCGCCCATATTAGCTTGTTGTAGCGCTGTGTAAATGAGGTAAGGTGCTCTGCAGAAGGTAACTTGAGACACCCGGCGGTGTATCCAGAGATAGATGTAACCTACTGTAGCGCACCTTGTTGCGGCGTGTAAAGGTGGTGCGATTACCGTTTGCAACCGTTTGTGCGTGTGTGGAGCCCCAAGGGACGTGGGGTACTCGGTGCCGGACCTATCTGCTGCTGGGGATGTCACTGGTGGCCTGGTCCGGACCGTATCCCTGGCTCAGCACAATAAAAGGGGAATATTTACAAGGGATATGTCACGGGTGACGCCACCCACTTGGTGCGGCCAGTAATGGGGGCCGCCGCTGCTGCAGAACCTCCGGGGGTGATGGAATGGCAGCGGGGATGGTATAGTTCCAGTGGGGGGAACTGTATCCCCCGGGGCAGTAAGGGTTTAAAGTCTATGGTGTGTGTGTGTTGTTGGAGCACACTTACTTCACAGGCTGCAGGGATCTCTCCTCAGCGTTGGTGCTGACAGGCTGTGGCTCTGCAGGTTGAGGTTTTCTTGGTGCAAGCCTGTATGGGAGAAAGGGTCTGCAGATGGAAGTAGGCAAGAGGCTGTTCAGGGTTTCCAAGGCTTTACTTTAAGGTCTTTCAAGCAAGTTACAGGTTATTCACAGTCTTTAGCACACAGTTGCTCTCTACTCCCTTTCCGGGTTCCCTTCTCCCCTGCAGCCAGGCTCCTCTCTCCTTGTGACCCCTCACACAGTCTCTTAATGTCCTTTCCGGGCTATTACTCTTTCTCCGTCTTACACGGGGGTGTGCGGACACTGGACAGTATAGCGGTGACTCGGGCTTCTGTGAGTCCTAGTGTGTCCCTGAGCTGCCTGTCCTTTGGGTTAGGAAATCCAGCCTGAAACTGGAGCTCCCCGTCAGTGAATCTGGGGATACCGGGTGAATCGTCGGTCCCCTTCAGAGCTGACACTCTGCGTTAGCCCAGCCTGCAGTAGTCTGCAGCATTAAACTACCAGGCTCCTTCTCTCTGTGTTTCTTCCAGTATATATGAGGGCTACCCCACCTGCAGTTGGTTGCTTGAGCTGTAATACTAGGGCCCCGGGTTACACCGTCCCTCTCGGCTCTCTCACACTCCTGGTGGTTTCAGCATCTCGGACGGGCTTTCCCCCCCATCTGGCTCGCATTGGCTCAGTACGGGTCTGCGCTCCTCAGCTTAGGCTCTTCCAGGACGTGCGGCTCTCTCCTGCTCAGCTTCAGCTCAACCTCCTGCTGTTCTGTAGCCTTCCTATCTCAGCTCACTCTGCTGCTCTTGGTCTTTGCATCTCAGCTACTCCAGCCTACTGACTTTCTTCACTCCTCCCCCTCTCTATATACTGTCAGTCACCTGACCTCTGGTGTGCCCAACCCACTCCTCGTCCACCACCCCTCTGGTCTCATATAGTATCTGACCTCAGGGCTGGATGCGACCTTCTCCTATGCGTGGGGATGTGGGCTGTGAGGGTGTAGTGTTTACTATGTCCTAACTGCCTGGCTGCAGTACCCTTCTGTGGCCACCTGATCGCAGGGGCGCCACACGTGCACGTGAAGTACCCGGTTGTTGCCACCATCCAGTAGCGACGTGTAAAGGTACCATTAGAGCTCTGCTAGATCATATTAACATCTAAACCAGGGGTCTCAAACACGCGGCCCGCGGACCGCATGCGGCCCCCAGGGCTTCCCAGTGCGGCCCCCAACACCGTGGACAGTGAATCATACTGGCGGCGTATCGAAAAATCTGAAGACTAGATTATACTGCGGGGGAGGTGATAGGGCTCTGGAGCCTGTCCGGGGGCTGGGGGAGGCTGCAGGAGGGAGAGGGAGATCTCCTGCTCCTGCTCATATAATATGCATAGCCGCTGTAGATCACCATGGTACTGAATGGGCTGGGGGAACAGCACATATATGTGCCTGCGCGCCCCTCAGTGATGGCACATACCCCCCTGTGTAACATATGGCCCCCATGCTGCTGCCCAGAGTAAAATAAAAAAGCTTTACTTACCTCCTCCAGCGCTGATCTCCCGCTGTCTCCCTGCTCTCCCTGCTGCCGCTGTGATCGGGCACGCAGAGATAATGTCTCTCTGCTGATCACATGACTGACACTGAGAACCAGGAAGTGGAGGAGCGCAGCGGCAGGAGAGAGACCCGGAGGAGGGTGAGGAAAGAGCATGGGGGCCATAGCCAGGGCAGGGGGATGTGCAAGCCACAGGGGATGTGTGCCAGCCATGGGGGATATGTGCCAGCCACAGGGGACATGTGCCAGCCACAGGGGACATGTGCTAGCCATGGGGGACGTGTGCCAGCCATGGGGGACATGTGCCAGCCATGGGGGACATGGGCAAGCCACGGGGGACGTGTGCCAGCCATAGAGGACGAGTGCCAGCCACAGGGGACATGTGCCAGCCACAGGGGACATGTGCCAGCCATAGGGGATGTGTGCCAGCCACAGGGGAAATGTGACAGCAAAAGGAGACATGTGCCAGCCATGGGGAACATGTACCAGCCACAGGGGACATGTGCCAGCCATCGGGGGCGTGTGCCAGCCATGGGGGACATGTGCAAGCCACATGGGACGTGTGCCAGCCACAGGGGATGTGTGCCAGCAAAAGGGGACATGTGCCAGCCATGGGGAACGTGTGCCAGCCACAGGGGCATGTGCAAGCCACAGGGGACGTGTGCCAGCCACATAGAAAAACTGAGCGAAATAGAACTTGTTTCAAGCTAAATGGGCTGTTTTAGTTTCATTTATAGAACGCCTCCAGGGGGTTATATAAATATCAGCATCAGGGTGTGTGGACAGAACTTTAGGAAAACTGAAATTAAAAATCGCAGCAACTGTCTTCATAGCTGCAGACACCTCACCTCATCACCCTGGCAGGTGATAACAGACAGTGTTTGAATCATGCTGATTGCATGTGCTAATGACTCACCCAGGCAGGGGTACTCAGATCTCGGGCATAGATGCGGGGTGTTGTCACTCGTGGTCGGTGCCCGAGTCTGTGGCCCTGATGGTCACTGAAAAAGGATTGAAATAAAATAATAAAATTAATTGTTCGTGACGCCACCTGCAGTCTCTGATGATAACACCAGCGCTGCTGTCAGACCTTCAGAGATGATTGTATTGCAGCCAGTTGGTCTTGCTCCCTGCAGGTGGAGCAGGATCCCCGGGGCAGAGTTGCTGCTGTGCTGGTTGTCATGGTAGCAGCTCTGTAGTTTAACAGGTATAAGACAAGAGGCTTGTTTTGCTCTGCACTGGTATTTACAGTTCAACAACAGGTTAACATTTACACAGTCACGGGTAGCTGGCCTGGGTAGTGACCAATGAATGGGGTGTCTTTGTGGCATCTCTGCGGGGGATTGCCACAGAATCCACCGTTGCAAGGAAGGAATTACACCTTGGTTAACACAGCACACACCACCTTCCACCCCAGACCTGAAGGGGGAGCTCTACTGGCTGCCTTAAGTCAGTTCCCCTTTAAGAACAACCAGGCCTGAGGGGAGGAGTTAGTTAGTCCCTGTAGTTTCAGTTCAGTTCCTGCAGTGAGAGGGAATAGAGAGGAGACGGAGGAACTGGTAACTGGGAGATATCCAGGCCCAGGACCAGGGACCACTGACCGCTGTGCGCACCTTAGAGAAAGGGTCGGAGGCAAGTGGAAACGCAGGGAACTAAGACAAGGAACTTGTTCTACAGCCCTTTAGTACACCCGGACACTGGAGTCCGATGCTGCCAGCATTCAGAGCTGCAGCAAAAACCCAGAAGACTCAGGAGGAGTTCAGCCCTGATGAGAGTGAGTAAGAGACACTAAACTGACCTAGCACAGGACCAGGGGCCATTGGAGAAACAGGGACCCCACAGAAGGATCTCATTGCCAGTTTAGGACAAAGCCCAGAGAGGGGCTCAGGCAGGACTTATCCCACACCACAGAGCACAAAGACAGAGGAGGCCTCATAACTTTCTAAGGTGGAAGTCCCAAGTTGCATCGGGGACCTGGTTAATACTATGGACTGTGACTGTTACTCTAAGGGCACCTTTACATGCCGCAACTTTTCTAGGAATTTCACTGGCAACTTACTGGTTGCAGTGAAATCATGGACACATTGTTCTATCTTGTTGCTGTGTACAAATGGAACAATGTCTCCATGATTTCACTGCAACCAGTAAGTTGCCAGTGAAATTCCTAGAAACGTTGCCGCGTGTAACGGTACCTTTAGCTTCAACAGTGGCCACTGTGGAGTGCCCGGTGACCTGCGACAAGGTGCTTCCGTCTCACCGGGTCCTAGCACTATGATTAACGAAGGTATGCAATGTGTATGGGTTTATATGCCTCTATTCATAATTAAAAACAGGAAAAGTATTAGCTGTGCAGTCTAGCCACTTCTTGCACTCATTAATGTGCACACATAGTGTTTAGTGTTGCAGCAGATAACCTTCCTTTTAGTAAATGTATTTTTTCTGCTTGCACCTACACTTTGAGGTTGATGCCAGTCATTCACCCTATTAAATTACATATGTATTTTTTGTGACTGATCTCCCTCCTTATCCCAGCTGGGGTCTCCATCTTGTTGGAGTCCAACACACACTTTTCCTGTTTTTAATTATGAATAGAGGCATATAAACCCATACACACTGCATACCTCCGTTAGTCATAGTGCTAGGACCCGGTGAGACGGAAGCACCTTGTTGCTGGTCACTGGGCACTCCACAGTGGCCACTGTTGAAGCTATGTCTTCCATTTTGCATTATATCTAGAGCAGGGGCGGACCCAGACTGTAGTGGAAATTTTTTGGGGCCCCCCCCTTGCCCGTCATAGTGGCAACAAAGTAATGTAAACATATAGATTGTAATATTTATTAACAACACAACTATCAAATCTAAAGAGTAAAGTTGTTTAACTTTTTAATATGATCCTAAAAACTAATAGGAAGATTGTTGTTACCTACCTACCCGTTCTACCAATTGCCTGGGCCTGTCACAAACCTTTTCAAAAAAGATATATAATAATAATAATAATATATATAATAAGATATATAATATTGAGGCTATGCAGAGCTGTATATTATATGTGGAGGCTGCTGCTGGGCTGTATATATTATTTGCCAGTTGCAGCCTCCAAATAAAATATACAGCCCAGCACAGTCAGACTCCAAATAACATACACAACTCAGCATAGCCTCCAGTTAATATATACAGCCCAGCACAGCCGCCAGGTAATATAAACAGTCCACCACAGCCTCCAAGTAATATATACAGTCCATCACAGCCTAATATATACAGTCCACCACAGCCTCCAGGTAATATATACTGTCCTTCACATCCTAATATATACAGTTCAGCACAACCGCCAGGTAATATATACAGCCCAGCACAGCCGCTAGGTAATATATACAGTCCAGCACAGCCTCCAGGTAATATATACAGCCCAGCACAGCCGCCAGGTAATATACACAGCCCAGCACAGCCTCCAGGTAACATACAGTCCAGCACAGCTGCCAGGTAACATATACAGCCCAGCACAGCCTCCAGGTAACATATACAGTCCAGCACAGCCACCAGGTAACATATACAGGCCAGCACAGCCTCCAGGTAATATATACAGCCCAGCACAGTCACCAGGTAATATACACAGCCCAGCACAGCCTCCAGGTAACATATACAGTCCAGCACAGCCGCCAGGTAACATATACAGCCCAGCACAGCCTCCAGGTAACATATACAGTCCAGCACAGCCACCAGGTAACATATACAGCCCAGCACAGCCTCCAGGTAATATATACAGACTAGCACAGCCTCCAGGTAATATATGCAGCCCAGCATAGCCTCCAAATAATATATACAGCCCGAAACAGCCTCCAGTTAACATATACAGCCCAGCATAGCCTCGTTTAACATATATAGCCCAAGACAGCCTCAAGGAGGATATACAGTTAGGGCCAGAAATATTTGGACAGTGACACAAGTTTTGTTATTTTAGCTGTTTACAAAAACATGTTCAGAAATACAATTATATACATAATATGGACTGAAAGTGCACACTCCCAGCTGCAATATGAGAGTTTCCACATCCAAATCGGAGAAAGGGTTTAGGAATCATAGCTCTGTAATGCATAGCCTCCTCTTTTTCAAGGGACCAAAAGTAATTGGACAATGGACTCTAAGGGCTGCAATTAACTCTGAAGGCGTCTCGCTCGTTAACCTGTAATCAATGAAGTAGTTAAAAGGTCAGGGGTGGATTCCAGGTGTGTGTGGTTTTGCATTTGGAAGCTGTTGCTGTGACCAGACAACATGCGGTCAAAGGAACTCTCAATTGAGGTGAAGTAGAACATCCTGAGGCTGAAAAAAAAGAAAAAATCCATCAGAGAGATAGCAGACATGCTTGGAGTAGCAAAATCAACAGTTGGGTACATTCTGAGAAAAAAGGAATTGACTGGTGAGCTTGGGAACTCTAAAAGGCCTGGGCGTCCACGGATGACAACAGTGGTGGATGATCGCTGCATACTTTATTTGGTGAAGAAGAACCCGTTCACAACATCAACTGAAGTCCAGAACACTCTCAGTGAAGTAGGTGTATCTGTCTCTAAGTCAACAGTAAAGAGAAGACTCCATGACAGTAAATACAAAGGGTTCACATCTAGATGCAAACCATTCATCAATTCCAAAAATAGACAGGCCAGAGTTAAATTTGCTGAAAAACACCTCAAGAAGCCAGCTCAGTTCTGGAAAAGTATTCTATGGACCGATGAGACAAAGATCAACCTGTACCAGAATGATGGGAAGAAAATAGTTTGGAGAAGAAAGGGAACTGCACATGATCCAAGGCACACCACATCCTCTGTAAAACATGGTGGAGGCAACGTGATGGCATGGGCATGCATGGCTTTCAATGGCACTGGGTCACTTGTGTTTATTGATGACATAACAGCAGACAAGAGTAGCCGGATGAATTCTGAAGTGTACCGGGATATACTTTCAGACAAGATTCAGCCAAATGCTGCAAAGTTGATTGGACGGCGCTTCATAGTACAGATGGACAATGACCCCAAGCATACAGCCAAAGCTACCCAGGAGTTCATGAGTGCAAAAAAGTGGAACATTCTGCAATGGCCAAGTCAATCACCAGATCTTAACCCAATTGAGCATGCATTTCATTTGCTCAAATCCAGACTTAAGACGGAAAGACCCACAAACAAGCAAGACCTGAAGGCTGCGGCTGTAAAGGCCTGGCAAAGCATTAAGAAGGAGGAAACCCAGCGTTTGGTGATGTCCATGGGTTCCAGACTTAAGGCAGTGATTGCCTCCAAAGGATTCGCAACAAAATATTGAAAATAAAAATATTTTGTTTGGGTTATGTTTATTTGTCCAATTACTTTTAACCTCCTAAAATGTGGAGTGTTTGTCAAGAAATGTGTACAATTCCTACATTTTCTATCAGATATTTTTGTTCAACCCTTCAAATTAAACGTTACAATCTGCACTTGAATTCTGTTGTAGAGGTTTCATTTCAAATCCAATGTGGTGGCATGCAGAGCCCAACTCGCAAAAATTGTGTCACTGTCCAAATATTTCTGGCCCTAACTGTATATATATTAGATGTGTGCCTGATGCTATCGCATCGGAGGGCGAGGATCGGTTCGGGGGGCGGCTAAGTGGACACACACACACCTACACACACAGATCTACACACACAGACACACACCTACACACCCCCTTCCGGTCTCACCTGGTCTCACCCATCATTGATGGAAGCTTGAACCGGGAATGAGGTGGTCAGCGCAGGATGGAGGCTCGGTGGCAGCGCAGGCAGGATGGAGGGGGTTAATTGTGGAGGAGCATAGGGTCAGAGGGGGGCTCCATGGTGGATGTTGGAGCTCCCCCTGTGCCTGGCTGGGCTTCGGGGAGCGGTCCGGTGGCGGTGGCTGGTGCTGGGCATGACAGCTGCTGGCGGCAGGATGTGCAGCTGGGAGCAGTCTGGTCGCTGGTGCTGGGCATGGCGGCTGCTGGCGGCGGGACGGCAGCTGGGAGCGGTCCGGTGGCAGTGGCTGGTGCTGGGCATGGCGGCTGCTGGCGGTGGGATGTGCAGCTGAGAGCGGTCCAGGGGTGGTGGCTGGTGCTGGGCATGGCAGCTGCTGGCAGTGGGATGTGCGGCGGTGCCCACATCCAATATGGCGGCAGGCGCACTTCCGTCCCGCGGTGCATTCTGAGATACGGGAACGGAAGTGCGAACAACATACGGCAATTATGTAAGTAGATAGCCACCCCTCTGTTCTTTTTTCTTTTGTAATGCTCTCCCCCGTATGCGGCTCACTTTCTTCATAGTGCTTCTCACCCTGTATGCCTGGGGGAGAAGCTCGGCTGCATCACAGAAGAGACCCCCCTTCCATGATGCAGCCGAGCTTCTCCCCCAGGACCCACCTTCCGAAGGGGGGGTCCTGGGGGCCCAGGACCTGGACCCCCTTCCTTGATGCATCCAAGCTTATCCCCAAGCTTGGGGAGATCAGCTGCATCAAGGAAGGGAGGTCCTAGGGCCCCCATGACCCCCCATCCATTGGAAGGGGGGTCCAACGGGAGAAGCTCGGCTGCATCAAGTTAGGAGGGGACCCTAGGGGGTCCTGGGGGAGAAGCTCGGCTGCATTAAGGAAGAGGAGGGGCCTCTAGGAGTCCTAGGGGCCCCTCTTCCTTGATGCAGCTGAGTTTCCCTCCCAGTGCCCTTCTGAAGGGGTGATCCGGTCCTTGGGGCCCCAGGAACCCCCCTTCCTTGAGGCATCCAAATCCTGGGGCCCCCAGGATCCCTCTTTGGAAGGGGGTTCCTGTGGAAGTAGCTCAGCTACATCAAGGAAGGGCTCCCCCCCAAATCATGTTGGTGTGGTCACTGACTGTTTATTCCCCTCCCACCAAAGCCCTGCTCTGGGGCTCTTACCTGGAGCAGGCCCGCAGCCTCAGCCTCCCTCAGTCACCGCCAGCGCTTGCTCACTGTGTCACTTCTGGGTGAGGGAGACACACAGAACACTGTGTGTGGGATGCTGCCTGCAGGGCTGCACTGCACTGCACAGCCAGCCGCCGGCCACTGCACCCTCCTGTCAGGAAAGACACTGGACCCGCGGCTGTAGCCTTGAGGGGCCCCCTAGCTGGTCGGGGCCCTGGTGCAGCTGATACAGCTGCACCACGTTATGTCTGCCCCTGCAAGAGATGTGGAGAAATAATAAGGTGCTGCTCATTTCTCCACATCTCTTGGTCAAATCTTTGAACAGCGCGATCTACAAGCCAGATTCCTATATCAACGCATATGATTTATACAACTCTTCTGGCTGATTGCTGCATTTGACAGGATCCAATTGTCTGGCTTATTAGTGGTTGTGTCACACACAATCCGACCAGGTGAGTGCGACCATACTTATAATTGACTGATTATATCGGATAAGACCCTATTGTGCGCTTCCTCTCCCTTTATTAAACATTAATTAGTAACAGGGGGATGAGTGCCACGTGTAGACATAGTCTCAACATTGCAAAAAAAAATTAGGGCTAGATACCACCAAAGTGACATCAATTGAGGCAAAATAACAATTGTGTAATGTGCAGCCTGCATGCATGACACCACACCTCCAGCTCAGGCCACTCCTCTATTTTTTGAAGTCCAAAAGGCAAAAGGGTTCAACTCCCCTTCCCCCCCACCTCTCCGATGGCATGGTACTGAGCTCTAGATACTCCTTCACCATCCTCTTCAGTCGTTCACTATGGGTCAGACATGTACTCCATTCTGCCGGTGGCTGGTTTAAAAAATTAGTTAAACAGCTCCCAGAGATGGCTTCTGACAGTTAAACTGCTGCTGCTAATGTTTCTACGCTGACAACTCAACATCCCCCAGGTTGTAGGTGTAGATCTGTGATGCATACTGTGTCCCTAATTGCTGTGTTGGAAAAACCAGTCTAAAGAATGTCTACAAGCTTTTTTTGATACTCTAGCATGTGCATGTCCCTGTCCAAGGCGGGAAGTATCTTGCTAAATTTACTCTTTGACCTTAGATCCCACAGAGTGACAACTCAGGCAATGCTAATTTGAATCCTAACTAATGCACCCCAGGGCCGTTGGTTACTCAGAACCGGGTTGTTAAGCAGTTCTGGGGAGTCACAGGGGTCAAGACCCAGCTTCTGTGACCCTGGGTTAAGTTGTTAAGGGAGTTCTGGGCTTGGTAGGGAAGGGGGTGATGAAATGGAAAGTTATTCATGACACCACCTATGGTTTGTGGCTATTAGTGGCCACTGCTGCTGCAGAACCTCCGGGTTTGATGGATGAGCAGCTAGGATGGATCAGCTCCCCAGGGCAGTGGATGTGGTATGGGTGTAGGGTGCAGGATGGTGGGCGCAAAGCAACAGACAGACTCATGGTTTGTTGGTTCCTCAGTCCTTTTACTGGCATAACTGGAATACCGACAAGTGATGGTATACTGAGTCCTTGCAACTGAAAGCAACTCGGGGTTCTCCTCACCCAACAGGTTCTGAGGCCTCCTTGCTGCATTTTGTTGGTAGGTCCCTGTTGCTGCTTAAGCTGAGCTGCTGGCCCTCTCTCTCTCCCGCTTGGTGCCAGTATAGCAGGCAACTCAAGTCCTTCTGTAGCCACAAGTCTCGGGCAGCTGTTCCTGGGTTTCTTAACGCTGCTTTGCCTCTGGGCACAGTGTGGCTGGGGAACTTGGAATTCCCCACCTTCTGGTATTGGCTGCCAGGTAGTTAAACACCAGAGTCCAAGGCTGTGCAGGGCTTGTTTCTGTGGTGCTTCTCCTCTGGGGTCGGTATGACACCGCTCCGCCCCTAGGCTCTACTCCACTTCCTCAGTCCCCTGACTTGAGTCCCTCACGCTAGACTGCGCTATCCTGGGACGAGCTTAGTACTGCTCCTAGTCCACAGGATGTCTTCCTCCACCCCAGACCAGAATTTATGGGGGAGCTCACCCTGAACCTGGGTCTGGGTCTCTCCCTTCAGGCCTGGAGGCAGAAAGGTGTTGTGTGCAGTTTCTGTCTGGTGTGGATACCCTCTGTTGCTCTCAAGTGTAACACTACCACTCGGGGGCGATAATGATCCTGTGGCACTTGGACCCTGGGGTGCCATATAACAACATGGAAATCTTGTTGCAGATATGAACACTTTCTTGCTGCACTGTGTCTGATGTATCCATGAGGCCCAAGTCCTTGTTGTGTTGGTGGCGGTGTGAAAATGGAGCTTCTTTCCTCAATCCTCTCCCGCCACCCTTGCACAACACATAGGAAGAAATGATTTTCCTCATCTCCTAATGGTTCTGTGCCCATCACCTCGTCATCCTTGTCTACCTTCACTACCAGCTGGCCTGGTACCATGAGTCACCCTCTTTCACTCTACTGCACCTGTCATGCCAATTGGCTGTGTGATGAGAGTCCGGATCTTTGAGATATTGGTATTGTGGCGCCCCTGCGTACAGGGTGGCCACAAGAGGGAACTGCAGTCAAGCAGAGGGTAGACAGCTTATACACAAAAGCACCTCAAAACACACCCACAGAATACAACACTCGACCTGGAGCCCGGGACTCTAGGCGGGCAAGGGGTGGTAGTGGTTAGAGGGAAGTGGGTGGGATGTAGTCAAGGTGACAGCACTGGGATAAAAGGGAAAAACCAGGAAGTAGTAGGTAGTAGGCCAGAGGGTGCCGAACAGTAAAGACCAGGACTCGGCCAGTACAGCTGGGCCAGAGAGGAAAACGGCAGCATGGCCAGGGGAAGACTTTGAAGTGGAGAATCCCTTTTTAGTGCAGAAGTCACACGGGTAGGACAGAGCCTGTTGGTTCCCTAGTACAGCAGGGACACTGGAGGCTAGGCCAATACCAAAGCGCTGGCTCTGAGGTGAGTGGAGTGTCAAGCCGAGATCACAGACATCCCAGCGGGGAGATGCAGATTGCATGTCTGATTTCCTAACACAGTTCTATGAGACACAGCAGCGTTCAAGTGCTCAAAAACACTAAACCCGGTGATAGGGTCACAGTGAAAGAACCCTTGCTGCCTGTCATACGGCACGCAGGAACTAGAGAAAGAAGGGCCTGAAAAGAGTCAGAAAGAGGGGATATGACTGGAACGAAGGCTTGACTGCAGGAGGGGTACCGGCAAAGAGTAAACTGTGTGTGAACTGTGAACTGTACTGAGAAAGTTGTGAATAATCCAGGTAAAACCCAGAGAACCCTGCCAGAGTCTCCAGTGTTTGCTTCCTTGCATGTTAGACTGTTTTATACTCTGCCAGGAGTATCCCGAGCCACGGCGGGCTCATCCATCCAGCTGCAACACCATCCATCCTCCTGGCGGAAGCACACAGCAGCGGTGGTCCCCATTGACCACAACCCATGGGTAGCATCACAACTATCCTTGTAAATAACCCTTTTACTTGTGGGCTCGGGACACGGTCCGGACCAGGACCGCCGTGATACACCCGTAATGGTACTGGACAGGTACCGAGTATCCCGTCCCAGTGGGCTCCACAGTATCCTTTCTGCATCCTCCTTCATCCTCCCTCTTTTCCACAGTTACAACCACCTCATCATGCAGACTTTTCACAGTTTGGTCGAGCATGTAAATAACCAGAATAGTGATCAGCGCAAACCATCTTAGTAGCAATTTCGAAACTTGATCTGTGCCCACTCTGCAAGCGTCATTTGCACCAGATTCAGCTTGCTTTGAGTCACTGTACGTGTCATGAGATACTGCGGCAGGGCTTGTCACTGGTGACACAGTCGCTACAACATGTGCAAAGTGGAATTCCATCCTGTAGGCACATCGTATATCAACTGGATAACCGGTTGTCCGAAAGACCTCTGTAGTGCTGCTTGTCGATGAGCTGCGAGAATGGCAGAAGTGAGCACACAGCGACCATGCCTTGTGCAGCAGCTCATCCAGGCTGGGATAGTGGCATAGGAACTGATGGACAACCTGGTTGAGGACATAAGCTATGCAAGGCATGTGTGCATGTTTGCCCGGTGAAGGGCCGCCACCAGGTTAGCAATAATAATCTTAATTTATATAGCAACAACATATTTAGCAGTGCTTTTCAATTCAGAGGTTCATATACAAAAAGTCATAAGTAATAATTATAAACAATAATTATAAACAATACAATAAGGAAAGCAAAAAAAAAGACAACCCTGTTCATAAGGGTTTACAATCTACAATGAGGTGGGGATGACACAAAGTACAGGTGTTTTGTTTATTTACAACTAGATGTTGGCCCGATTCTAAAGAATCAGGTAGTCTAGAATCCATATGTAGTTTATTTAGTAAGAGTTAACAATAATGCAATTAACACATGATATCTATCCATCAACTGCCTATGTTTGTATGGTCTATGTAATTTTTGTAAATTGAATTGTTATATGCTAAGGCGCTTGGTACACATACTGGCCATTACTTGTATACCCATGAAGCAGCTTCATTTCAGAAATCAATTTCATAGTCTACGTATTCACCAGTCTGTGTTTGCCCATCAACCACGTCACGGTAGCCTTAGATCTGATGGGTCCCTAATCTACCTTATTACTATTTATTAACACTTAGACTCCTTTCATATCAGTGTTTTTCAGCTATTTGCAGAACGTGGGGATGAAAAAAAAAAAATTTCTGCACTTGCTACCTAAGGGCCTAACTGCGGCACACTTGCAGCAAGTCCCATGCAATGTATATGGGATTTGCGGTTAACTTGCTGTAGAAGCGGCAAACGCGGATTCAGCAGTTGCAGCAAATATGGCCACTAAAAAAACGCTGGTAACCGCGGTTTTTGCGGCCGAAACTGCCGAAACCACGTTTGGTGTCGCCAAAGAGGATCGTAGTAACCAAGATGGCGGCGGCTGCAGCGGGATGTCCAATGACGGACTGGTAAGTATAACTGTGAGTGTGCATGAGAGAATGAGTGTGTGTAAGCAAGTGAAAAGGGGGGGGGGTGAGAGAGTGTTGTGGCAGCGCTGTACGTGTGTGTGCAAGAGCGGCGCGAGATCAGCTCTGTGGGTTTCTGCTATGTGCGGAATTTGAGGTAAAAAAACGCAATTTCCACACTTTCCACAGAACGGGAGACTTGCGGCACACTTGCGGCGGAATTGCGGCAAGTCCCAATGCAATGTATAGGAGACCTACGGCAAGGTGTGGCTGCCGCACCTTGCCGCAAGTGTCCTATACATTGCATGGGGACTTTCCGCAATTGCGCCATAAGTGTGACTTGCGGCACACTTGTGGCGAGTTCCCATGCAATGTATAGGAGACCTGCGGCAAGGTGCGGCTGCCGGGTTAGCGGCGCGAGGTGGGCGGAGCAGCGGCGCGAGGTGGGTGGAGCAACTGCGAAGACGCGCGAGGTGACGTGGCAAGGTGTGCTGAGCAGCGGCGCGAGGTGGGCGGAGCAGTGGCGGAGACGCTCGAGGTGACCGGAGCCAGCCAGGAGGCGAAGAGCGGATGAGCGGCAGCATCCGGCGGAGCATCGGGGTCGGTGGTAAGTATAGGTGTCCTGGGGGTATGAGTGTGGCGTGGCGAGCGAGGGGGAGGGCGATAGAAGAATGGCAGGGGGGGGCGTGTGTGCAGACGTGGCGACTGAGGACCGAATGTGTGATGAAGAGTGTGATGGCGGGGGTGTGTGTGGAGGAGTGGGGAGTGAGAGCAGAGTGTGTGTGGGGCCACCGAAAGTACCGATAGCAAGAGTGGGGCTGTATTGGCCCCGCTCTCGCTAACGGTCGGCCATCTTGGTACACCCTTAGTGGGTGTACAGCCAGCTTCAGTCCGGATCTGACGTCATTTCGAGCAGAAACAGACGGAAGCTGGCTTAGGCAATTATGATATTAGATGATGGTCCAGCCATCTTGAAGAAATGGGGGTTGGTAAAGGCTGCACGAGTCATCACCAGCCGATCTGTGTAGAGATTTTAGGTGCAGTGCAGTTTGACAGAGAGTTACTCAATGAGAAATAGTGAATGGGCTATATATAAAGGACTTTGATTAGGAGTGTATATGGCTGCCTTAAAAGCATGTGTTTTTAGGGTGTGCCTAAACTGTGTAAATTGTGGATAGTCCTAATTTCTTGGACTAGAGCATTTCAGAAAATTGGTGCAGCTGGGGAGAAGTCTTGGAGACAGGAGTGGGAGGTTCGAATTAGTGGGTATGCTTGTCAAATGTTGTATGTAGAATGTAGAGAACGAGTAGGGTGATAGATGAGGGTAGAGAGGTAAGGAGGTGCTGCACTGTGAAGTTTTTTCAATGAGAACAAACACATTTAAATTGGATCCTTTAATGTATGGGCCGCCAGTGCAGTGACTGGCACAGAGCAGAAGCGTCTGAGTAACGATTAGCCAGATAGGTGTCCCTGTGCATTAAGGATGGACTGGAGAGGAGAAAAAGTCTAGTGAGGGGGAGGCCTATTAATAGAGAATTGCAATAATCAAGGCGAGAAAGAATCAGGGCCACAGTTAGTTTTTTTTTTTTGTTTCCATGGTCAAAAATGGATTCTAGAGATGTCCTTCAAGTGTAAGCAGCAAAAGCGGGTGAGAACTTGTATACAGGAGTTCAAACATAACACCCAGACAGCAAGCCTGCTGGCTATGTGTAATCATGGTGCCACAAAGAGGGAGATGTAATATTTAGGGAGGTTAGTGGAGGGTGGGAGCAGATGAAGTTCAGTTTTGGAGAGATTGAGTTTCAGACAGAGAGTGGACATGATGTTGGAAACTGCCATGAGACAGTTATTGGTGTTATGTAAAACAGCAGGGGTAAGTTCAGGGGATGAAGTGTATAGTTGTGTGTCATCAGCATAAAACGATCTACTTGAATCCAAATCTGGTGATGGTCTGTCCAACAGGGGTTGTGAAGAGTGAGAATAGAAGAGGGCAAATGACTGAACCCTGAGGGACCCCAATTGTGAGGGGAAAAAGAGTAGTGGAGCCAGTAAATGATACATTGAAGGATCGGTCAGAAACATAGTAAGAGAACCAAGAGACAGCCATGTCCTTTATGTCAATTGAGCAGAGCAGAGCAAGTAGGAGATGGTGGTCAACAGTGTATAAAAGCTGCAGAAAGGTGAGGAAGAATAAATAGAGTGGTCACCATTGCGTTTTGCTGTTAGAAGGTCATTGGTCACCTTGATGAGGCCAGTTTCTGTAGAATGTATGGGGTGGAAACCAGACTATAATGGATCTAGAAGAGAGTGAGTAGAGAGGTAATGGGTGAGGTGGGAGTAGACCAGGCACTCCAAGAATTTAGAGATGAAGGGGAGATTGGAGACTGGTATGTAGTTATTTGTGAGGATGGGTCAAGAGAAGATTTCTTTAATAATGGAGTAATCATAGAATGTTTGAAGGAAGAGGGAAAGATACCAAAAGAGAGGGAGAGATTGAAGATCTTGGTTAGGTGGATAATGACGACCGGAGAGAGAGAGACTGGAGTGGGTGTGAGGGAATGGGGTCAGTGGTGCATGTAGTAGGATAAAGAGAGGAGCCTGGAGACGTCTTCCGTGACTGGGTCAAATGTGGAGAGTGAGCCATAACAGATGTGGAGAGGGATTGGAGAAACAGCGCTTGGAGGTTAGGAGCTGATTTCCTGGCAAATGTTTTCTATTTTTTCTGTAAAATAATAAGCCAAATCATCAGCACAGAGGTCAGTGATGGGGGCCTGCACTTTAGGACTGAGGAGAGAGTGAAAGGTGTCAAAGAGTTTTTTTTCGATTGGTGGATAGTTAGGAGATCAGGGTGGTGAAGTAGGTCTTTTTGGAAAGTTGAAGGGCGGAGTTGTAGGTTGTTAACATAAATTTATAGTGTATAAAGTTTTCTGGTGAGCAATTTTTTTCTCTAGTGGCATTTAGTACTCAGAGCAGTGGTGGAGAAATCGACTTTGTGATGTGAGCCAGGGCTATTTTACTCTGTGTTTGGAGGTTCTGAGACTGAGGGGCACTAGTTGGTCCAGGTTGCTTTTGAGAGTATCATTGTAGTGATTCACAGCCAGATGAGGATAGGAGAGGGAGTAGACTGGAGACAGTGATGAGATTATAGAGTTTTGTGATTGTATGAGGCTTAATAGCCTGTAAATTTCTGAGTGTGTGATAGGTAGGAGTATGTTGGGATGGGTGAGGATTTGTGAGCATAAAGGAGAGAATGTTGTGATCAGAGAGGAAAAGGTAAGTTATGTAAGGAGGAGGTTGAACAGAGTCAGGTAAAGACCAGGTCAAGGGTGTTACCGTCTGTGTGTCTCAGAGGTTGAAAACTGAAAGGCAAAGAGAAGTGATTAGAAATAGAAGCTGTGAATAAGAATGGGTAATTCTGAGGACATGACGTGCGACAGCCATGCAGGAAAATGGTTAAGGAACTGGGTGGGTGAGCCTGGGGAGTGGTATTCAACCGCTACTCTGAGGGGATGGAAAAGCCTAATAGTGTGGACCTCAAAAGAAGGGAATGACAGTGATGGAGATGGGAATGACCTGGAAAGTGCATTGTGGGGGCAGGAGTAAGCTGACTCCACCAACATGTCTGTTCCCTGCTCTGTTTCCAGGAAATGGGAAAATGTAAGCCACCATGCGAAATAGCGGCAGGGGAAACAGTGGTGGAGTCCTGGATCCAGGTTTCAGTGAGGGCCAGCAGTTTAAAGGTACCTTTACACGCCGCAACTATTCCCGGCGATCAGAGGCAACCGAACGTGCACGTTTTTGACGGTTGCTAAAGAACGCCAAAGCCGCTTGTACACGCCGCAATTGCGCCCTCAACCTAAGGTGATGTATTGTCCCAGAACTTCCCACACCAACATTTGGAAACATCCAGTTGACTCCTGACGCCGCTTCACACGCCGCAATCCACAAGGGAATGTGGGCGTACATGTTCAGCGCTGCAACAACACGTGACAGAGTTGTGTATTCCGCACCCCAAACACGCTGATTAGCCAACGCAATACCGTCATGAGTGGCCAGCCTGCGCAGGAAGGCTGGCTAACACATGACGCCATTGCAATTCTGTAGTGTGAATGGACAGCTCTTCAAATATGGCACCATGTGAAGGGACAGCGTCTGGGAAATCACTAGGCGACGCAGATTCTATCCCTATCGCCCGTTCACATGCCAAAACCAGGGCAAGTCACCTTCTGGGTGGCGTCTGGTTTTTGAACAATGATCTGAAACCGCAATCGGGAGCAACTTTAAAAATCACCATCGCTTTCCACAATTACACTCCGCAATTTCATAGCAATTTCAGGGCAACGGTGACAGAACTCCGGATTGCCTCTCAGTTGCTACACCGTAGTTGCAGCGTGTAAAGGTACCTTTAGAGAGTTAGTAAGAAAGTAGTTGGGAATGTTGGGAAACTTGTTGCATACAGACTGTGGATTCTAGGGCGTGCAATTAATAGAGGGAGATGAATGCGTACAAATCATGTTAATAAGGTTACTAGAGTTTCTATGTGAGTTGGGGCAGGGCTTGAGGGTGGACCAGGATTAGGAGAGATATCACCTGACAGTAGCAACAGACAGTAAAGAGAGACAAAGCAAATAGATTTTTGATTTGTGACATGGCTTGTAATGCAATACTCTGGGACATGATGAATTAAGATTCTTCAGCAAGGTGAGGTGAACCTGCAAATTGTAAATGAGGAGGGAAAAAGAGAGGGGCTGATGGGGATGAGTGGTGGTGGAGGGAGGATGGTGCGGTGAAATTGGATAACAAAAGCACATAGGAAAACAGACTTTGAAATAAAGGACAGTTAACCCACACTCTTTCCCTCTTTTTTTTAATCTGACTCCTGCCCTGCCTAACTGCCATTGAAGTAACTTTGATACTTCGATGTATTCACAAGGAGAGGCAGTGTGCATAAAGAAAATAGGATCACCCAAATCAATATACAAAATCACAATCTTTATTGGACATACAAAACAAAAGCAAAATCTTTAAAAACATTTAAAAATGCATAAAATGCATATTGTGCAAAAACACACAACCCCATAAATACACCCACCTTAAAGCTAGCAATATGAGAATATATGAACAACTATATGTGTTACCAATAAGACAATATATTTATCCTTGGTTCACCACAACAATAAACAGCTTGTAATACCATAACAAGGAGCTGGTTCTGGTTATAAAGGGTGCAAGACCCACAATTGAACAAAAATTAGTTATCGAAGGAGGGGAGTCGGGGGGATTGGGTCAGGTATTTAGTGATCTCTTTGATACTTTTTGAGTATATTATAACACTGTATCAATTTTTGTGGGATCAACTTACTAGTACTCAACATCCTCTTGCCCCTGCCTTCCTGGTAACTAAATTTCTTTACTCTCCATCTGTAGGCAATTCCAACTTGGACCTCAAAGAACCATCTTGGAGGACCCTGATGACAAAAAGAAGCAACACCGACATGGATTCTCTATGAGATCACCTCCTTTTTGGACTTTGCATGAGTCCCTCCATTGGACTTTGACCCAGAAGTGAAGGAAAATAAGTGTTCCACCATCACTTTCCCTTCCCCTTCTTTCCCTCACTCCCTACTCCACTACTTCCTTTCCCTCCCCCACCTTTCTAACTACTTTCCTTCCCACCCCCCTTCACCTTCCTACCCCCTTCCCCTATTTTATAAAACATTGAATGCCCTGTGTAAGAAATCTGAATTCTTTGGGCACATATTTATTTAAGCATAATAATTCACCCCCACCTATTTTGGGGTTGCTGTATTGATAAATTGTGAAATACTTGCATTACATTCCTTCACCTCTATAGGCATGCACCTTACATGATGCATATTTATTTGCCCAAATAATTGCTCTTCTTTGAGGATCTGCATGTTATGCAATAATTGTATTGGGTTAATTTACCGTATTTTGCATACTATAAGGCACACCGGATTATAAGGCGCAGTATCAAAAAGGGCCTCCTAAGGCGTCTTGGTCCACATATAAGGCACACGGATTATAAGGGGCACCTTATTACCATAAATTAAACAAAGCTCAGACCCCCGTCATCCCTCTGTAGCCCCCCCATCATCCTGCACTGTCCCTCTGTAGTCCCCCCATCATCCTCCACTGTCCCTCTGTAGCCCCCATCATCACACACACACACACAGTGTTTCCCCGAAAATAAGGCATACCTTGTTTGTACCAGCTGTCCGGTCCACGCTTCTGTATTGAGTATGCTGCACATTTTCTTATTTCAAAATCGGGCCAGCAGCTGCGCCACTCACAGCGCAGGAGCCCTGAGCCAATCACAGTGCAGGAGCCCTGAGCCAATCACAGCGCAGGAGTCGCAAGACAATCTGAGGCTATGAACTGACGTCAGCTGGCCTCGGATTGGCTCACGGTTCCTGCGCTGTGATTGGTGCAAGGCTCCTGGGCGGTGAACGGCACACAGCTCCGGAGCTGTGATTGGCTGCTGGGCTCCTGGGCTGTGAGCGGTGCGGCTGCTGGTCCGGTTTTGAAATAAGAAAATGCAGCATACTGAATACAATGGCAGGCACCGGACAGCGGGTACAAACAAGGTATGCCTTATTTTCGGGGAAACACGGTATATAGGTCGCATCGCACTATATGCCGCACTTTTGATTTCTGAGAAAATCATAGGCTTTTAGATATGCCTTATAGTGCAGAAAATACGGTATTTGCCCTTATTTGAATATATATGGGAAATTATTGGGGCTATATTTAATCAATAGAGCGTATGGAATTGGCACCTGGTACTTTTATATATTACAAACCCTTTATAGGCTGGCTTCACACTGCAGTTTTTCACTGATCAGTGTCCATCAGTGTTTGTGTGCCAAAACCAGGAGTGTCTCCAAAACTCAGAACTTTCAATCTTTCAATTATAGTTTTCCTCTGCAAGTTCCTTTCCTGGTTCCTGTCCTGGTTTTGGCACCCAAATACTGATGAACACTGATCAGTGAAAAAGTGCAGTGTGAAGCCAGCCATACAGTGACATTTTGCAACTTTTCAATCTTTACATAGTTGTACACATTCCATCTAGCTTTAATCCTTGCCTCCAGTATGTCTGCACACTATGGATCCCTTACTTGGCCCTAGGATGAGCACCTTCAGGTTTATTTTATACTAGATGGTGGCCTGATTCTAACGCATAGGTATTCTGAATATGTATGTAGTTGACATACTGTGACTGACAGAACTATATATATAGCAGCGCTATGGTTTATGGCGGTACATTACTATACATGTATAGCAGCGCTATGGTATATGGTGGTACTTTACAGCACATGTATAGCAGCACTATAGTATATTGCGGTACATTACAGTACATGTATAGCAGCACTATAGTATATGGCGATATATTACAGTACATGTATAGCAGCACTATGGTATATGGCGGCCCCCCGCTCCTCCACAGTAAAAGTAAAAAAATCCTCAGTGAGGATACTCACCTGTCCGCCGGCTCGCTCCACCTCCGTCTTCTAGGTCCTGCAGGCCTTTAGGACCTGTCGTTGTCTGGGAAACCGATCAGCTGATCGGTCACATGACCACTGACTGATGGGGGGGCAGGATGGAGGCGGCGAGGGGTAGGAGGGGAGGTGGAGGGGGGCAGGATGGAGGTGGAGGGGTGCAGGATGGAACGGTATGGGGGGCAGGATGGAAGCGTAGGGGGGCAGGATGGAAGCGGCGGGCAGGATGGAGGCGGGGGCAAGAACAGCGGGGGGCAGGATGGTGGGATCGGGGCAGGATGGAGGGAGCGGGGCAGGATGGAGCCAGAGGAGCAGAATGGTGGGAGTGGGGCAGGATGGAGCGAGCGGGGTAGGATGGAGCCAGAGGAGCAGGATGGAGCCGGAGGAGCAGGATGGAGCCGGAGGAGCAGGATGGTGGTGGGGTGGGGGGTCAGGATGGAGCCGGAGGAGGCAGGAAGGAGCCAGGGGGGGGCAGGATGGAGTCAGGTAGGCAGGATGGAGTTGGGGGGCAGGATGGAGCTGGAGGGGGGGCAGGATGGAGGTAGGGGGGCAGGATGGAGCTGGCGGGGCAGGACAGAGGCTCAGTGGTCAGCGCAGGACAGAGGTTTGGTGGTTAGCACATGACGGAGCTCGGTGGTCAGCGCAGTGCGGTGGCTCGGTGGTCAGCGCAGAGCGGTGGCTCGGTGGTCAGGGCAGTGCGGTGGTTCGGTGGTCAGAGCAGTGCGGTGGCTTGGTGGTCAGCACTGTGTGGTGGTTCGGTGGTCAGGGCAGTGCGGTGGCTCGGTGGTCAGCGCTGTGCGGTGGCTCGGTGGTCAGCACTGTGTGGTGGCTCGGTGGTCAGCAGTGTGCGGTGGCTCGGTGGTCAGCAGTGTGCGGTGGCTTGGTGGTCAGTGGTGTGCGGTGGCTCGGTGGTCAGCGGTGTGCGGTGGCTCGATGGTCAATGGTGTGCGGTGGCTGGGTGGTCAGCAGTGTGCGGTGGCTCAGTGGTCACGGTGTACGGTGGCTGGTGTCAGTGCTGTTGGTGGCTGGATGGTCAGCAGGTGTGCGGTGGCTGGGTCAGTGGTGTGCGGTGGCTGGGTGGTCAGCGGTGTGCGGTGGCTCAGTGGTCAGCGGTGTACGGTGGCTGGGTGGTCAGTGCTGTTGGTGGCTGGATGGTCAGAGGTGTGCGGTGGCTGGGTGGTCAGCGGTGTGCGGTGGCGGTGGTCAGTGGTGTGCAGTGGCTGGTGGTCAGCGGTGTGCGGTGGCTCGTGTTCACGGTGTGGTGGCTCGGTGGTCAGCGGTGTGCGGTGGCTCGGTGGTCAGCGCTGTGGGTGGCTGGGTGGTCAGCGGTGTGCAGTGGCTGGGTGGTCAGCGGTGTGCGGTGGCTGGGTGGTCAGCGGTGGCTGAGTGGTCAGCGGTGTGCAGTGGCTGGGTAGTCAGCGGTGTCACACACACACACAGACAGACAGACACACACACACACCGCACTGTCCGCTATACTTACCACCGGGGCCGGAGGGGGGGCAGGATGGAGGTTGGGGGGCAGGATGGAGCCGGTGGGGCAGGACAGAGGCTTAGTGGTCAGCGCAGGACGGAGGCTCGGTGGTCAGCACATGACGGAGGCTCAGTGGTCAGCGCAGTGCGGTGGCTCGGTGGTCAGCGCAGTGCGGTGGTTCGGTGGTCAGAGCAGTGCGGTGGTTTGGTGGTCAGCACTGTTTGGTGGTTCGGTGGTCAGTGCAGTGCGGTGGTTCGGTGGTCAGCGCTGTGCGGTGGCTCGGTGGTCAGCACTGTGTGGTGGCTCGGTGGTCAGCGGTGTGCGGTGGCTCGGTGGTCAGCAGTGTGCGGTGGCTTGGTGGTCAGTGGTGTGTGGTGGCTCGGTGGTCAGCGGTGTGCGGTGGCTCGATGGTCAATGGTGTGCGGTGGCTGGGTGGTCAGCGGTGTGCGGTGGCTCAGTGGTCAGTGGTGTACGGTGGCTCGGTGGTCAGCGCTGTTGGTGGCTGGGTGGTCAGCGGTGTGCGGTGGCTGGGAGGTCAGTGGTGTGCGGTGGTTGGGTGGTCAGCGGTGTGCGGTGTCTGGGTGGTCAGCGATGTGCGGTGGCTGGGTTGTCAGTGGTGTGCGGTGGCTGGGTGGTCAGCGGTGTGCGGTGGCTGGGTGGTCAGCGGTGTGCGGTGGCTCGGTGTTCAGCGGTGTGCAGTGACTCGGTGGTCAGCGCTGTGGGTAGCTGGGTGGTCAGCGGTGTGCAGTGGCTGGGTAGTCAGTGGTGTGCGGTGGCTGGGTGGTCAGCGGTGTGCGGTGGCTGGGTGGTCGCGGTGGCTGAGTGGTCAGCGGTGTGCAGTGGCTGGGTAGTCAGCGGTGTCACACACACACACAGACAGACAGACAGACACACACACACCGCACTGTCCGCTATACTTACCACCTGCGTCTTCCCCGCCGTCTGGATCCTCAGTCCTCCTTGACGGCGACAGGACTGAATCCAATATGGCGTCCGGGAAGTCTCGCAAGACTTACCGGACGCCATCTTGGACAAAGTATGTCGCCGCCCCCGGAGGATTGGATCCAATATGGCGTCCGAGAAGTCTTGCGAGACTTCCCATACGCCATATTGGATCCAGTCCTGTCGCCGTCAAGGAGGACTGAGGATCCAGGCGGCGGGGAAGATGCAGGTGTTAAGTATAGCTGACAGTGCGGTGTGTGTGTGTGGTATGTGTGTGTGTATGTATGTGTATGTGTGTGTGTGTGCGGGCGGCCATATTAGAACACCCACAGTGGGTGTAGAGGCTACTTCAGCCAGGATGTGACGTAGCATACCGTTACATCCTCACGGAAGTAGCCTAATGGTACATATACACGCGGCCACAGGAAGGTAGAAACAGGCAGGCATCGAACACAATTGTGCCTGTTGCCTTGAAAAGACCACGATGTGGCGGCGTGTAATTCAGGACTTTCCTTCCTGTGTCTTCCCTGAAGGAAGGAAAGTCCTGAATTACACGCCGCCACATCGTGTCTTTTCAAGGCAACAGGCACAATTGTGTCCGATGCCTGCCTGTACCTACCTTCCTGTGGCCGCATGTAAATGTACCATTAGGGTTTTATTATAATAGATATACTGGAATATATCTATAACTTTCTTAAACTATTTGCGAGGGTAGCCATATATTGTGGTTTGTCTGAGAACTGCTATTTGCAGTCAACTCAGTATTCCGGTCCTGCCTTATTGTAGCTTAGGTGCTTTCACACTACGATTTATTCATTTCCGATGCTGTCCGATAAAAATCCATCGGACCGATTTTGGGCCCCATGCATCCCTATGGGGATCGGACCGAATCGGATGTGCACTAAATGCCATCCGATTTGGTCCGATCCGATTCTGCACGATTTTTCCCGAAAAAAATCGTTGCCTGCACCGAAAATAAAATCTGACAGACTCGGATCGGACCAAATCGGATGGCATTTAGTGCACATCCGATCTGACCGATCCCTATAACATGGGGCCCTATGGAGAAGGGTCCAAGGAAACATCGGATGTCTCCTCGGACCCTATTTTACTGTACTGAGCATGCTCAGTACAGTAAAAATGCTCAACTGGGAGCGCAGGGGTTAAAAAAAAAAAAAAAAGTTTATTCTCACCTCCCCCCGAGCCCCCGCCGTCTCCCGTTATCTTCTTTGAGGCTCCCGGTGGCTCATGCAGGTTCCCGGTGGCTGCAGAGGTCTTCCTCTGTTGTTCATGACCTGCGGTGATGTCACAGTCATGTGACCGCGGGTTACTATGGTGGAACCCGCGGTCACGTGAATGTGACATCACCGCAGGTCCTGAACAGCAGAGGAAGACCTCTGCTGACACCGGGAGCCTGCATGAGCCACCGGGAGCCTCAAAGAAGATGGCGGGAGACGGCGGGGGCTCGGGGGGAGGTGAGAATAAACTTTTTTTTTTTTCTTTTTTTTTTTCAGCCCGGCAACGATCTTATGCCGGAATCGGGTGCCTATTTGGCACCCGATTCCAAGCATCAGAAGGGAGCCGATGCTGTCCGATTTATATCGGACAGCATCGGCTCCCTAAAAATCGTAGTGTGAAAGCACCCTTAGACCGGCATTTACACATGGGTGCCTTACATTGCTATAACAACGCACGCTTATCCCCTTCATGACCAGGGAATTTTTCATTTTCGTTTTTTGCTCCCCTGCTTCCTAGAGCCATAACTCTTTTATTTTTCCATCAATATAGACATTTGATAGCTTGTTTTTTGCGGGACAATATGTACTTTCATATGCAATAATTTAATTTACCATATAGTGTACAGGGAAATTGCAAAAAAATTCTAAATGCAGTGAAATTGCAAAAAAAGTGCAATAACATGTTTGTTTTTTGGGTATTTTAGTCGCCATGTTTACTATATGGTAAAACTGATGTGACGGCGTGATGGCTCGGGTCGGTACGAGTTCGTAGACACCCAACATGTATACCTTTATTGGTATCTAGGTGGTGAAAAAAAATTCAGAAGTTTGCAAAAAAAACAAAAACATACTTTTTGCGCCATGTTCTGCGACCCGTAGCGTCCTCATTTTTCAGGATCTGGGACTCTGTGGAATTTTGGCGTTTGGACCATTTTTTCCGTTACAGAGTTTACGGCTATCATTAAGGATTTAATACGATGATAGATCGGGCGATTCTTACTGCGGCGATACCAAACATGTGTATTTTTTTATATTTTTTAATACTTTTATTGTGATTGGGGAAAAGTGGGGTGATTTGAACTTTTTATATATATTTTTTTTTTACAGGTTTTTAAAAACTTTATTTTTTCATTGATTCTTATTTTTACACTGCCTCTTTAAAAGGCACCTTGCTGCACAGTCTGATCACTTCTGGGAGATACAGATGAGCTGCAGCTCATCTGTATCTCCCAGAATCGCGGACCTGTTGTGGGTTGGCAGCGTCTGCCAACCACAACATGACACCGCTCTGTGACAGTATCCGGGGTCTAGCCAGGACCTCGGGCTGTCACATAATACTATCACGGATCTCTAAAGCAGGCGGGGAACAGCGCGTTCCCTGCCGTGGCCGCCTTGGATCCCACTGTCAGAGATTGACGGTGGGATCCAAGGGGTTAACAGCGCTGATCGGATCCCGGATCCGATCGGCGCTGTTACCCCGACATCTCAGCTGATGAGATCAGCTGAGATGTCGGTGCTTTGATGTGAGCTCCGCGCCAGAGCTCACATCAAAGCTCCCTTACCGGCCTAGGACGTTGTACAACGTCCTGTGTCGGCAAAGAGTTAATATGCGCATGTGGCATAAAATGTCAGGTTGCTAGCATGACGTTTATGCTCGCAAACGCGAATTTCCGGTCACATGACCATTTGGTTGCCAGGGAGACGCTTATGCTTACATACGCGCAGTTCCGATCACATGACAGTCGCTTACTCCCTCGAGAGCTGAGCAGACTCGCAGGAGCGGGCATGAGGAGGCGCGTGCATGGCTCCCCACCGCAACAAATGGAAGGAGTGGACCATAAACAAACATGGCGCCCATGACTCACAGCTAATGTCAGCCACATCAAAGATATTGCAATACTTAACACCGGGACACTGGTGATTAGCATAAATATTGCCCTCACCTGTACAGACCCTTAACACCACTCCCACTCATGTATGTGACGGGGTGTGTGACAGAGCAAGAAGGGACACCAGGCCGATGATCAATCCAACCAGTTTTATTGAACACTGGAAAATGGAACCGCACAAATGAAGACAATTCTGCAGAGTCTGTAAGAAAGTCCACAACCAAGGAGCAGTTCCAGGGCGTCACCCGGCAATCCTGACGCCAGGTTAACGGAAGAAATAGTCCAGATAGAGTCCACTGGATCCAACCAAGGAAGGACACTGTACAATGCCCCAGACACCAAGATCTCGCATCAGCTAAGATCTCAGTCTCTTCCACCTCCGCATTCAACTAACTGACTGATCCAAAAACATGAGTCTATTGTCCGGACTCCTAGGATCAGTCCATGTATAGGGGGAGTTCACACCTACTATTGAATGGTTTGCTCCAGTCAGAAGATTCTAGTGACTTCTGGCTCCATTCTGTCTAGCAATTTGTATCTTGGCTAAGTCCCCTGCTGACAAGAGCAAATACACAATCTGCCACCAGAAGTAGTACATCAGGGATGGACAAGTTGGTTACACCATGAGCACAGGTGGGGAGGGAGACACTGTTACAATGTATATAAAACTGCAAGAATAGTACTATGGCACACTTTATTCCCTGAGGAAGCTGCACGTGCAGCGGTGATCCGCGTGGGGTCCTCCACACACACACCCTTACCCGCCTAGGATGCTATAATGGGAGAAATTTTATTTGCAACCAGGAGCCACAACTAGGGTTAAGTAAATATATACCAGGTTTCACCTAGAGTATGCCTGACAGTTTCCCTGACTCTATACAGGGCACAAACCCTGATTGTGCATTTAAGGGGGTCACGGCTGTACCCCACTTGGTAGTTTATTTGGTTCAATTGTGGGTCTTGCACCCTTTATAACCAGAACCAGCCCCTTGTTATGGTATTCAAGCTGTTTATTGTTATGGTGAACCAAGGATAATTACATTGTCTTATTGGTAACACATATGGTTGTTCATATATTCTCATATTGCTAGCTTTAAGGTGGGTGTATTTGTGGGGTTGTGTGTTTTTGCACAATATGCATGTTATGCATTTTTAAATGTTTTTAAGGATTTTGCTCTTGTTTTGTATGTCCAATAAAGATTGTGATTTTGTATATTGATTTGGGTGATCCCATTTTCTTTATGCACACTGCCTTTCCTTGGAAGTTAAAAGTGTGTTTGGTGATCCCTGACTTAGTCATGGGTGGTGCGCTTAGTCTAAACTATAAACTTCGCGTAAGATGACACGTGCACCCAGCGCAGTACTGAGGTTGGCGGTAATTCTGTCTGAAATGATGGAATATTAAGGGAGAGGTCAAGACTTGGGGGAATAGCCCCTTCCCCGCCTGGTCCCGAAGCCACCATGGTCACCCAGTCCCCAGTGAGCGAGATGTAATGCCCCTGGCCATATTCGTTCGTTCAAATGTCAGTGATGATATGAATCCTGTCACACACAGTTTCTCAAGAAATAGGTAATGTCTGCTGGTGTAGCACAGGCACAGTTTTCTTTGCGAAGTAATGGCAACTGATACCGATGGGCTGCAATGACTTTCGGAAACCGTCTGTATCTACCAGGCAGAAAGGCAGCATTAACATGGCCAACAAATTGGAGATAGTCAAGTTCAAGATCTTTGCTTTGGGATGTGTAGGTGGAACTAATTTTTTATGTGACCACAACTGCGTGACCAAGGGTTGCAATTGTACTGAAAGAGGGTGGAGTAAGGCGTACCTCAGAAACAGTTGCATCGTGAGGGGAGTGCAGGCGGAGATGTTATGGTGGGTTGACAAACGAGTGGTGTGTTTGGTGTCTGAGATCAGACAAACACAGGAGGTGTGTCCCCTTCCGTAACAGCTGATGAGCTCTGACCCACACCAACTGTAGCGGGTAAACCAGTGGGGGTTCTATGGCTGGACACCTGTCAGACAACACTTGCAATGATCACAAAGGAGGAAGGAGCTACAAATACAGTTGTTGTGGTGGACAGTATTGGGTGAGGCCCGACTAACACATGGTGCTCGGCCATGGGCAACTCATGCATGTCGTAGGTAAATTATTGTTTTTTTTGCCTCTACTAAAGTTTTCCTTCTAAACTTTGCAAATATTGTGAGTTTGGTTATCCTTTGCAGTGTCATAAGGTCCAAGCTAGGCTACGCTTACCACCCCTGACAACTGCAAACTTGCGACCGCTGCTGTTCAGAGCCAGAGTTGTGGCTGAGGATGCAGTGGTTTTCGTGCTTGCAGCCCTCAATCTCTGTGCAGGAAGATGCAACCTTAACTCCCCGTCTTCCTCCTCCTCCTCCTGCTCTCTTGAGCTACTCATCTGCATTGCTCAAGACTGATTCCAAGTGGGATCTCGACCCTTATTCTTTCTGTTGTCCCACTCCTCGCCCTGAGAGTAACCCTCCTCCTTTATCTGCCCTAAACACACAGTTCAGTGTGGAAGGTCCTCAGGTATCTGAGTCTCATCATAATTATCATCACCTCCACACCCAGGGGGTTAAGATCTGGTGACAAGGGTCTGAATTCTGCTTGGACCCTACTTCGTTCGTCCCCAGATTCAATTCCAGAAGATTTTGGGCATCGGTGAAGATGCTTTTCTCCTCTGGAGTATGTGAATCTTATGAGCAGGCCTCTGATATTCATGGAATAGAATGTGTGAACATCTCTGCAGAATCGCACATCTGTGTTTCCCCACAAACAGTTGTGCAGTTGGAGAGTTGTGACACATGGGTAACTGGGGCACCACTTCTGAGGACTGTACTGTGTGTGATGTCAAGGAATAGGAGAAGCAGCCACTTGATGCTGTGCTTGCCATGAACTGTAGCAAAGCTTTTTCTAGACCTCATCCACAACTGACATTGCTCTGCTGCTGGCAAACAAAGAGGCTGGTACAGGCTGTCCAGTAACAGAACTTGTCTCTTTGCTTGGGATACAACAAGCCAGTGTTTTCACAGTACAGCTCTCAGTAACATTAGTAATAGCACCTACCCACACGTACACAAAGCCTACTTACACTTCCACCATGCCTATTCCCCTTCCCATCTCCACCATGACCTGGGGATTTCCCACTCATGTTTAGTGCACACATAATTGAAAATCACTTGAGATCAAACCCAGACTTTTTAGGGAAAAGTGAAGGATATGGCAATCACTGGTTGGAGGCAAAAAAAACTGTTCTTTTAGGGAAAACTGAAGGATTTGGTAAACAGTTGTTTTAAGGCCAAGCACAGCTTTTTTTAGGGGAAACTGAATGATTTTGCAATCACTGCTTTGAGGCCAAACACAGCCTTTTTACCGGTATGTGAAACATTATCAGGGGCGGACCTACCGTGGTGCAGCTGGTTCAGCTGCACCAGGGCCCTGACTGGCTAGGGAGCCCCACAAGGCTCCAGCCGCGGGTCCGGTGTCTTTCCTGACAGGAGGGTGCAGTGGCCGGCGGCTGGCTGCGCAGCGCAGCGCTGCAGGCAGCATCCGACACACAGTGCTCTGTGTGTCTCCCTCACCCAGAAGTGACACAGTGAGCAAGCGCTGGCGTTGACTGAGGGTGTCTGAGGCTGCGGGCCTGCTCAGGTAAGAGCCCCAGAGCAGGGCTTTGGTGGGGGGGAATAAACAGTCAGTGACCACACCAACATGATTTGGGGGGGAAGCCCTTCCTTGATGCAGCTGAGCTTCTCCCACAGGAACCCCCTTCCAAAGGGGGATCCTGGGGGCCCCAGAATTTGGATGCCTCAAGGAAGGGGGGTTCCTGGGGCCCCAAGGACCCCCCCTTCAGAAAGGGGCACTGGGAGGGAAACTCAGCAGCATCAAGGAAGGGGGGCCCCTAGGACTCCTAGAGCCCCCTCCTCTTCCTTAATGCAGCCGAGCTTCTCCCCCAGGACCCCTTAGGGCCCCCTCCTAACTTGATGCAGCCAAGCTTCTCCCGTTGAACCCCCCTTCCAAAGGGGGAGGGGGTCATGGGGGCCCCAGGACCCCCTTCCTTGATGCAGCTGATCTCCCCAAGCTTGGGGATAAGCTTGGATGCATCAAGGAGGGAGGGTCCTGGGGCTCCAGGCCCCCCCTTCAGAAGGGGGTCCTGTGGGAGAAGCTTAGCTGCATCAAGGAAGGGGGGCCCCTAGGACTCGTAGGGGCCCCCTCCTTTCTTAATGCAGCCGAGCTTCTCCAACAGGACCCCCTCTAGGGCCCCCCTTCCTTGATGCAGCTTCTCCCCCAGCTAGGGGGATAAGCTCGGATGCATCAAGGAAGGGGGGTCCTGGTCCTGGGCCTCCAGGACCCCCGCTTCGGAAGGTGGGTCCTGGGGAGAAGCTCGGCTGCATCATAGAAGGGGGGGTCCCTTCCGTGATGCATCCGAGCTTCTCCCCAGGCATATAGGGTGAGAAGCACTATGAAGAAAGTGAGCCGCATATGGGGGAGAAGCATTACAAAAGAAAGGAAAACAGAGGGGTGGCTATCTACTTACATAATTGCCGTATGTTGTCCGCACATCCGTCCCCGTATCCCACAATGCACCGCGGGGACGGAAGTGCGACTGCCGCCATATTGGATATGGGCACTGCCGCACATCCCACCGCCAGCAGTTGCCATGCCCAGCACCAGCCACTGCCACCGGACCGCTCCCAGCTGCACATCCCGCCGCCAGCAGCCGCCATGCCCAGCACCAGCCACCGGACCGCTCCCAGCTGCACATCCAGCCGCCATGCCCAACACCAGCCACCGCCACCGGACCGCTCCCGAAGCCCAGCCAGGCACAGGGGGAGCTCCAACACCCACCATGGAGTTCCCCTCTGACCCTATGCACCTCCACCATTAACCCCCTCCATCCTGTGCTGACCACCAAGCCTCCATCCTGCGCTGACCATCTCATTCCCGGTTCAAGCTTACATCAACGATGGGTGAGACTGGGTGAGACCTGAAGGGGGTGTGTAGGTGTGTGTCTGTGTGTGTAGATCTGTGTGTGTAGGTGTGTTTGTGTCCACTTAGCCACCCCCGCATCCCGCCGCCGCACCGATCCTCGCCCTCCAATGCGATAGCATCAGGCACACATCTAGTATATATCTTCCTTGAGGCTGTCTTGGGCTATATATGTTATACGAGGCTATGCTGGGCTGTATATATTAACTGGAGGCTGTTTCGGGCTGTATATATTACTTGGAGGCTATGCTGGGTTGCATATATTACCTGAAGGCTGTGCTAGTCTGTATATATTACCTGGAGGCTGTGCTGGGCTGTATATGTTACCTGGCGGCTGTGCTGGACTGTATATGTTACCTGGAGGCTGTGCTGGGCTGTATATGCTACCTGGCGGCTGTGCTGGACTATATATGTTACTGGAGGCTATGCTGGACTGTATATATTACCTGGTGGCTGTGCTGGGCTGTATATATTACCTGGAGGCTGTGCTGGACTGTATATACTACCTGGCGGCTGTGCTGGGCTGTATATATTACCTGGCGGCTGTGCTGGGCTGTATATATTACTTGGAGGCTGTGGTGGACTGTTTATATTACCTGACGGCTGTGCTGGGCTGTATATATTAACTTGAGGCTATGCTGAGTTGTGTATGTTATTTGGAGTCTGACTGTGCTGGGCTGTATATTTTATTTGAAGCTGCAACTGGCAAATAATATATACAGCCCAGCAGCAGCCTCCAAATATAATATACAGCTCTGCATAGCCTCAATATTATATATCTTATTATATATATTATTGTTATTATTATATATCTTTTTTTAAAAGGTTTGTGACAGACCTATGCAATTGGTAGAACAGGTAGGTAGGTAACAACTATCTTCCTATTATTTTTTAGGATCATATTAAAAAAATTAAACAACTTTACTATTTAGATTTGATTGTTGCGTTGTAAATAAATATTACAATCTATATGTTTACATTACTTTGTTGCCAGTATGAGGGGTGGGGGGTCCCCCGAAAAATCTCTTGCACTGGGGCACACTACAGTCTGGGTCCGCCCCTGCTCCAGCTCACATATGTCTCCATCTACTCTGCGTAATGCTACGCTGGGTCTGCTTCTGCCAAGTCTGACCCACCTTCTGCCTCTGGGGTGGTTAGGAAGATAACAAGCTTCGAGTCCACATCAGTCATGCCTTGCAGAGGATTTATCTCCAAAGTACTGCGTAATTGTGTCACAATACCAAGTTGAACTGTAATAGCAGACAGTGCATCTCTGTGGCATTGGAATTGTACAGGTAAGATGGCAGGAAGACGCTGACTTACTTCCGCAGGTTTTTGTGTTTGCTTTCCCTATGGGGCATGCTTCTCCTATTGAGTGATAGGATTCAGACCCAAGCAATCAGTACTGGAGTTGAATGTTTGGACATAGGGATGAGCGAGTATACTCGTTACTATTCGATACTCGCCGAATAGTACGGTACTCGGGCTACTCGTTACTCTGCGAGCATCCTTGCGATTACTCGCAAAGTAACGAGTACAATGTAAGTCAATAGGAAATGCGAGTAATTCCTTTGCTGCCAGACCTCTTTATAGGGTCTGGCAGGGTTCATGTGAGTTCATGCTTGCCTGCATAAACTCACATGATCTTTCCCACGGGCGCACAGAGATGTAGCAGAGCTAAAGAAGAACCCTGGATTGGACTACGTCGGACGGAAGAGGATTTATAATAAAGATGGAGTCTCTAAGTGTCTTTTTGCTTTATTTCTAATAAAATATTTTTTCTTTGTGTTGTATTTTTTTGTAAAAAATTCACTAGAAATTCATGGCGGTCATGTCTAATATTGGCGTGACCCCATTAATTTCGGGCTTAGGGACAGCTGATAACCCAAAGCTGGCCCTAACCCCTTTATTACCCAGTGAGCCATGGCACCTGGGCCCTGGATGAGCTGGATACAGCACCAGAAGATGGTGGTTCAATGAACGTGCCATCTTCTGGGATGGCTGCGGGCTGTAATTTGCAGCGGGAGGTGCCCAGAAAGCTTGGGCCTCCTGAGCTGCGGATTCCAGCCCCCAGCTGCCTAGCTATACCTGGCTGGATATAGAAATAGTGTGGAACCCCACGTATTTTTTTTTCTATTATTTCATGAAATTCATGAAATAATAAAAAAAAAGGGCTTCCGTATATTTCTGTTTCCAGGCAGGTACAAATAGGCACCTGGGGGTTGGGGGCAGCCCGTTCCTGCCTGCTGTACCCGGCTGGACGCAAAAATACGGTGAAGCCAACGTCAAATATTTGGGGAAAAATTCTTTAACAAAAAAAAACATTTAGGGACTGCATTTTTATTAACCCCCAGAGGCTGCGGCATTGTAAGGGGGGTTAACTCAGGTCACCGGAGGACAGCTCAGGTGGCATAACCTGAGCTGTGCTCAGGTGACCTGAGTTAAGACCCCATACAATGCCGCAGCGATCCAGCCTCCATTGGTTAATAAAGATGCAGCTAGCAGATTAGGGCTGTGACAGCAGGATTCATAGCCTGAGCTATGACCTGAGGTGAACACTGACTGTTGTAGTCATTTCTTAGCCTGCCTCTCCCTCTGCATAGACATGTGTGTCTATGCAGAGCGATGTAGCAGTGCGGAGATGTCGTTTTAGGACAATGGCGGATGGAAGAGGATTTTTTTTATTAAAGATGGAGTCACTAATAGAAATTTTCTCTGTTTGTTTTTTAAACAATTTACTACGAATTCATGGGGTGCATGTCTAATATTGGCATGACCCCATGAATTTCGGGCTTAGGGCCAGCTGATAACAAAAAGCTGGACCTAACCTCTTTATAACCCGCTCACTGATGTCCCTTCCCCCTCACTGATGCCCCCTCCCTACCTGATCCTAAGTTAGGCCCGGGTGGGGAGCGAAGCACCAGGCAGCGGGAAGGGGGCATCAGTGAGTGGGGAGCGCAGCACAGACAGGGAAAGCCGTCGGTGAAGTCTTCTCACCGCCAGCTTCCTCGGCGGCTTCTGTGCTCCCCGCTCACTGGTGCTGCACTGCCCACTTGGTCCTAACTTAGGATCGGGTGGGGAGGTGGCAGGGGGAGGAGGATCCCGCTGTCAGGCTGCGGGGGCTTAATGATTGTTTAAAATCCCTTCGGCTTTTTACCGCCGGTTTTTAAACAATCATGTGGCTGTGGAGACCTGGGGGTCAGTGGGTGCTCTCGTCCGCAGGCCCAGCCGCCTTTACAAAGACAACGTGGACCAGGGCTCATCCCTAACTGAATGCCCGAGCTCCTTAACCGTGGGCGGAAAACTACTCAGACAACACAGGGTGAGGGAACCACAATAAAAAGGCTTTATTGGATCCCCAAACAGTTAACAGCATATAACGCATAACCAGCAAAACACAACAATGTAACAGGCAACAGAGTCTCACCCTTCCGCCGGCTTACCAAGGTTTAGAATGTAGCACAGCAAAGTCTGTAGCCAGGCGACTGTATCGTCCCAACCTGGGTTGCTTCCTCATCCTTATGCAGTCTTTGTCATCACAGCCAAATCCGATAATCCGTTGCTGAAGTCCTTGTGCTTCTATAGTCCGTGTTCTGATCCCCTTGGTCGGCACCGAAATGCCTAGGCCTGGGGTTATGGCTCGCTAATCGGAGCCAAAGACCCTAGATTAGCTGCCTGTATCCAATCTTCAATCTATCTAACTCTGGTTAATGAACACATCTCCTTATATATACCTTCAGCCCTCATTGCAGGATATTGGGAACATCACGATAGGTGCAATAACACTGTCTTTTCATTGGCTGGACCTCAAGCCTCATTTAACATATTTTAGTAGTATTGTACTCCTGACAAGGTAGAGTGACATACTGATTGGCATAGTCCTTACAATGGCATGTTAGTAGGAGACATTCAGTCTGCAAACCATGACAATAAAACAATAGTGGCTGGGGACATGTACATAGAGTCAGGGATCCACATGGTAACATACAATGGACGATTAGCAGAATTAAGTCCTCTGGCCTTCTATGACAAACAAGTTAGATAATTACATTATCATGCTAGCTAAAACCACAGTAATCTATGAAAAGCTGTAGGAAATTCTCCTTGGCCATTACAAGTTTACAAACCAAAATACAATATGGTCTGGATGAATAAGAAATCCTCCTACATTATGTATTAAAGGGGTCCATTTCGTCACAGTAGCCATTGCAGTCTTTTCCTCTGCTGCCAAACCTCTTTATAGGGTCTGGCAGCAGAGGAATTACTCGCATTACTCGCTTCCCCATTGACTTACCTACTCGTTACGAGTATAGCGAGTCCGAATATTTCAGTACTCGCTTATCCCTATTTGCACACTCTTTTGCCTAATGTCTAGCTGTCATGCTCTGCATTACTAACATTACTGTCACAAATCTAATTCTCCAGGCCACAAGGCATAACAACTGAGTTGTTCTTAGGTGCAGTCATTATTGAAGTATAACATCTTAGTAGGAGTCATAACAAAGATGAAAACAATTAAGTTTATTTCAGGTCACCATTCACCATCAATTCACCGCGCTGCAGGAATGCAAGGACAACTGTAATATGAATTATACAGGTAACACAGTTGTGTACTTGACAATAGTCTGCAATGTAAATGTATGGCATGAAATGTGAGCCCCAATGGGGGCAGTGTTGCAAATATTCTTTACCAAATCTGCAAGGTAAAAAACACATTGGCACAGCACTTCTGAATCCTCATAGCCTTTGCTTGCTTCAAAACAGACATGCAGATTTTGATGCAGATTCTCAAAATCTGCTTTGAACCCTGCAGTTTACCTGCTGCGTAATCGGAGACAACCTCAGGGACGTCAAGAGTATGTCTGAGGTTCAAGAGTGGGCCTAAAAGCATTGTGTCAGTGGGGCTGAGACTTGCTATGTAATAGTGTAGGAAGCTTTTTATTTGTTGAACATATGCCCATTCGGCGAACCTTAAGGCTGGAAACACACTGGCATGTAAAAAAATGGTCCGATTGATGTATCCGAGAGTCGGACGAGTGTCATTCGAGTTTTCTTCAGTGTGGCTTCCTTGTGCAATCTGTTTTTTTTCTAAGCAGCCATTTACTGTATAATCATTAACAGGAACATTTTTTACAGTTGTCTGAGCTACAGAATGATAATGTATCAGTGAAAAATCGGATGCCTCTCGGATGGTCCGTGTGTGGTCCGAGTGTGGTCCGTGATTTTTGTCGGACCCATAGACTTGCATTGGCGAGTCTTGGCCGTGAATCGCATACTGTCACAGCATGTTGAGACTGCTTTGTCGTCCGTGAAGTGGATGAGAAAAAAATGTCCGACATTCGGAAAGAGCTCCCGGGCATAATATTATGTTAATACAATAACATTGGTACGACTGCAATGCGATTTTTACTCGCATTGCAGTCGTCCGAGTTTCATGCCAGTGTGTCCGTAGCCCAAGGACAGATTCACACTGCGGTGTGATCAGGTCCGGGGCTGTCTGGTGTAAACCCAGGACCCAATTTTGCAGTAATGTAGCCCTATGGGGCCGGATGGAACCGGATGGAAGCTATGTGCCATCCGGTTTCCATGTGTCCGGGAGGATCCGGGTGAATTCGGAGTTTCCTCCCGGACACAAAAACGTTGCTTGCAAGGTTTTTGTGTCCAGGGCAAAAAATCTGCCCAAATTGGATCCTCCCGGATCCGGGGCAATCCAGCACTTCAAACCACAGCCCAATCAGGTCTGGGGCTGTCTGGGGTGAACCGGACTGCCCCGGACCTGATTTGCAAACAGAACTGGAGGGCAAATATGATCAGGGTGTATTCGGATTTTCCTCCCGGACACAAAAACGTTGCAAGCAACATTTTTGTGTCCAGGGCGAAAAATCTGCCCAAATTGGATCCTCACGGATCCGGGGCAATCTGGCGCTCCTTAACATGGGAGTCTATGGCACCAGATTGTGTAGATCCAGATGGATCCGTGAACCGGACACCAGCGGCTCCAGTTCAGCGTGAGCTACGCTGAACTTTGGCACCAGGGACCCTGTGAAGTGGTTCAGCACCATTTAAGCAGGGGACCGCTACCTCAGCTGTGCTCTGCAGCATCCGGCTACGAACAGGCCCGGAGGGCATATTAAGGCCAGGGTCACATCTCCGTTTTTTGAATAGAATCCTGATCCGGTTTTGAGCTTTCAAAAAGCTCAAAACCGGACCAGGAAACACTCCTCATAGGAGCCAATGCAAAACACCGGATGGCTTCACAAGCCATCCGGTGGCCGTCTCCGGCACTGCTGCCTGCGTTAAAAATCATGCAGGCAGCAGTTTTCGCAGCGGTTCCCTATACCGCACAGCAGTAACCGGATGGCTCAGGATGTGTAATCCTGAGCCATCCGGCAACTGCATAGTTTGCAGATCCCGGCTATTGCCGGGATAAGCAAACTGTAGTATGTATAGTACAGAGTGCAATTTACTAACTAAAGCAATGTTTGAGGTCTGTAGGGGGGATTAGACCCCCCTACAGACCGGCCGCCCACTCCGGTGGTCTTCTTCTACAATTGTCCCCATGGCACGGGCTCCTCCGAGCTCCGTGCATGTCAACCCAAGTCGTCCCCCCCGTATCACTATAGAGGGGTGCATACACCCCTCTTGTATAGTTATTCTTGTAATATGTTGAGAAAACGAAGTATTATTAAAGTCTACATATAAGTGCATAATTACGTGCTCTCGTAGGGCGAGTCCAGGGAATGCCATGGGCGGGGCTGTTTTCTGCAGCCTCCGCCCCCTCATTCATTACGGCCGCCCCCTCTGGGCTTCAACCAGTGTTGTGAGGGCGGCCACGTCATGAAAGGGGCGTGGCTAACCACGGCACACACCGTTAGCCACGCCCCTTTCATGACGCGACCGCCCTCACAACACTGGTTGAAGCCCAGAGGGGGCGGCCGTAATGAATGAGGGGGCAGAGGCTGCAGAAAACAGCCCCGCCCATGGCATTCCCTGGACTCGCCCTACGAGAGCATGTAATTATGCACTTATATGTAGACTTTAATAATACTTCGTTTTCTCAACATATTACAAGAATAACTATACAAGAGGGGTGTATGCACCCCTCTATAGTGATACGGGGGGGACGACTTGGGTTGACATGCACGAAGCTCGGAGGAGCCCGTGCCATGGGGACAATTGTAGAAGAAGACCACCGGAGTGGGCGGCCAGTCTGTAGGGGGGTCTAAGCCCCCCCTACAGACCTCAAACATTGCTTTAGTTAGTAAATTGCACTCTGTACTATACATACTACAGTTTGCTTATCCCGGCAATAGCCGGGATCTGCAAACTATGCAGTTGCCGGATGGCTCAGGATTACACATCCTGAGCCATCCGGTTACTGCAGTGCGGTATACTGCACACATTTTTGTAAAAAAAAATGTGTGTGCCTGGCATTGCGTTCACCGCATCCGGATCTGGATGCGGTGAATGCAATTCATATTTGAAATGTGACCCTGGCCTATATGTCTCTGAAAAATTAAAATGGCAAGAGGAAAAAAAACTGCTTCCATTAATGCATGCGTCCAAAAAACAGCCTCCCAAATGTGACCCTAGCCTAACTCTCCAATTCTATTTGTCCGGAGTTGTCAGGCTGTGTCCGTTGCCTCCTGCAAAGCATCGGACACAGCCTGACAGGGCAAAAATCGTGGTGTGAAGCCACCCTTAAATGTCCTGGTTCTGTCCATATTTGTTAGGCTGGTTTCACACCACAGTTTTTTCACTGATCAGGCTTGTGTGTCAAAACCAGGAGTGCCTCCAAAACTCAGAACAGGTGTCAATCTTTCAATTATACTTTTTCTCTGCAAGTTCCTCTCCTGGTTTTGACACACAAACCTGATAGAACCTGATCAGGGAAAAAACTGCAGTGTGAAACCAACTTTAGCAGTCGACTGACCCATAGAGTTATATTGATCCATACAACATTAGTTTTAAAAAGGGGAATGTATCTCTAGTTTGCAAGACTCAAAGCATGCTCTATGTCCATCAGTTTTGTAGATCTGATTCGTCCATTAACCCATGACAATGTATGACACATTTACATTATATATCGTGTCCGTGACTTTCTGGGCTCAAAAACAGAAAATAGCTGTGATGATGACCATAAGAAAACTCACAAAAAAAAATCATTGTAATAAGTGGCAGTACTTATCCTGTGCAATATCTGCAACTATCTTCCCATTGCACAATTATCAACACTATCTTTCTGTTGCTTTCTATCCCATCCATGAGAAGACTCACAACACTTTGCTATGATATAGGCCAGGGTCACATCTCCGTTTCGACCCTAGCCTGCCGGATTCCGGTTTTATCTTAGAACTTTTTCCAGCGCCGCATAGCGTTACCGCTCTGCGGTGCTGGAAAACGCTGCCCTTAGTTACCCGCTGTTTACCTTAACGACCTGTCACACAGGCAGCGGCTTGGAGTGCGCTTTACAGCACCGCACAGGAAACGCTGTCTGCAACGGTTTCAAGTGCGGCGCTGTAAAGCGCACTCCGAGCCTCTGCCTGTGTGACAGGTCGTTATGGTAAACAGCGGGTAACTAAGGGCAGCGTTTTCCAGCACCGCATAGCGGTAACACTATGCGGCGCTGGAAAAAGTTCTAAGATAAAACCGGAATCCGGCAGGCCAGGTCATAACGCAAATGTGACCCTGGCCATAGTATAACAAGTTTATTTGCCAATGTCGAGCCCCAAGCCCCGGGGTACTCGGTATCAGTCTTGGTGGGTGCTTTCACGGGGATGTCACGGTTGGCAGCGCCTGAGCCGTGGCCTGGGTGACACTTCAAAAAGGGGTTATTTACAGGGGATAAGAGTTTGTCATGTGACGCCACCTGTAGTACCTAGAGATGGGTCACCAGCGCCGCCACAGTCCGCCGGAGGTAGATGGTAGTGTGGCTGAGATAGCAAAGCTCCCTACAGGTAGAGCTGGTCCTCCGGGGCAGCGTAGTGTAGAGGGACAGCTTGGAGTGGAACTGTAAGTCAGTGTAGGGGATGATGGAGTAGTCTATAAGGGGCACTGGGAGTGAGAGGAATGACGCACACACACTGTAGAAGTCTCTTTTACCTTTTACTGATGGTGTAGCAGGTAAAGACGTCCAGGGAACTGACAGGTGACCAGGTGCACAGTGGGTCCCCACAGCAATTGGGTATAAGGCCTCCTCTATTTCTCTACGGTTCCTGAAGCCCTGTCTGCTTGCAGCCAGACTGGCTTCCTCACTTCCTCTGTCCTCTCTCTCTCCTCCTGCGCAGTCCACGGGTTACCCTCTCTGATCACTGCTTTGTGATGCCTCACTGCGGTGTCTGGCTCCCTCTATTTGGGTAAGCAGGGGGACCGGGTGACTAAAGTCTCCACGGTGTGACAGGGTTTTCTGTAGTCTTGAAGTAATCCTACAGGTGCGGATCCCCGAAGTCTGGTACGTCTCTGGGCGAACTTCCACTAGTTCCTCACTCCCTTTGGCTCTGCTCCTTGCCTTCTGTCCACACTCCTAGGCTGGCTTAGCGTAGAAGGGCCACTCCGGGTCAATGGTTCGGCCTAACCGCGGCACCGACCACCAGGACGTCTTCGCAGCTCTCCTAGCGTCTGCACACTCTAACTAACCCCTCCCCCAGCAGCAGTATTTATAGGGGATCTCACCTATAGTTGGTGAGTGTAGCTCCCCCTACTGTGCTGGGGTGGAAGGTGTTGCATGTGGTAGGTACCTGCTATGGAAACCCAGCTCTGCATTAGGGAAGTCTGTGGCTACCTGCGTGAGCAGGGCGCCACATACCCCCCTAGGTAATTTCAGTACTACTGGACTGAGCAATTTTTGTGTTTAACAAAAGGAATAACAATTTATAACTGGTAACATATTTACAGAGTCTCAAAATATAAAAATTTACAAAAACCACTGAAAAATATTGGAAAAAATAGAAAACAGGTAAGTCCATACAGTGCTAGTCCATTCACCGCAGGCTTTGAAAAAGAAAAAGAAGTTTGTTGTTACACCAGTCCTGTAACCATGGTCCTTTTAAATTATAATCCGAGAAAAAGTTCAACAAGTCCTTACAGGTAAAGTCTCTGTAGGCTCAACAGTTCAAAATACACAACAACATCTACTACGGGTGTTTCGGCGTAGGAGTCCTAGGTACTCTAGGGGCCTCTACTGGTCATAAGTGCTGTTGGCCTCCTGGCCCTGGGGTCACCTCTTGACCACGTTTTTACTCTTCCTAGACAGCTCCTTACGTCAACTCCACTCACCCCTCCTTTGGTGTTGTGTACCTGGTGTTCTTGTTTTTGGCCTACGCCTTACCATTTTATGCACTACTATTCACATTCTTATTTACAACAAATTCTATTTACATGTTACTTTTCAGTGTGTTCTACCTTATATTTACTGTGCCCCCACTCCATACCTAGACAGGGGTTGATCTTGTGTGCTCCTCTGTGATCTACGCACTACAGATGTCTCTGTCTCAGGTGATGTTTCTGGTGAAGGGCTTGGTGCAGGTATGTCAGGTAAGCGTCTGCATGGCCTTAGTCTCACTACAGGGCTAGCAGGTGAACCGATTGCAGCATCCTCAGATTCTCTGGCAACGGGTATTTCTTCCTGATTCTTTTGTACCACTTCTTTGTGCTGGTAGAAATTCAGTACAGGCACTAAGATGGCTCCATCTTGTTGAGGCCAATCTTCTGGGAAATCTCCTAAGATGGTAGAGACTACCTTTTCCTTTGGTTCTTTACTTGGATTTAGTTCTTGTACTGGTTCTAACTCTTATATTGGTTGAGTTGGGGAAGTCTGGTTTTCCCGTTCAGTTGGACACTTTTTAATGTGGTTTCTAGACACAGTTTGAGTGTTTTTTCCTCCGTTCTTGCTGATGAGACACACCTTGCTGTTGTCATATCCAGAATCTAATAGAACGTAGGGTTCTTGTTCCCACTGATTGTCCAATTTGTGTTGGGTTCTCTTCCTCTTTAATACAATACTTCCAGGTGCAATAGGTTCTGCTGGAGCATGTTTGTTATAGTCCCTTTCTTGTTTCTCACGGGCTCTCTCCAGGTTGTCTTCGACACAGGCTTGAACCATTTTGTATTGTTCGAGGCGATTTGCATTCCAGTTGGGCGTTGCATCATCTGCTTTGGGATCGACTACTCTGAGTTCCAAGTCTACGGGTAACTTTCCTGTACGGCTCTAATCAGGTAAGCTGGTGTACAGTTGGTAGAACTTGCTGGAATGTGGTTGTACATATCAACCAAGTCTGGTAGTTTCTCCGGACATTGGTTTCTTTCCTCTAAGGATAAGATCCTCAGCATTTCAATCATGATACCGTTCATCCGTTGATTTTCTCACATAATCCGTTGGCTGGGGGATGATATGGGTTGTTCTTATCTTTTTGCCCCTATACATGTGGCAGAACTCTTGGAAGATCTCCGCTTCGAAGGCTGATTCTTGATCTGTGAGGACCTGTTCTGGATAACCCAATGGTCTGCAGAATACGTTCTGGAATGTTCTGGCCGCGGTGGAAGCTGTCAAGTCTTTGACGGGGCAACCATTAAGAATCTCGATTAATGGTCTAGCATGGTCAACGTGTAGGTGTAGCCAGATCTGGGAGTCAGTTTTACGTGGTCCAAGGCTACTATTTCCAAAGGCTGTTTTGTCACGATGGGTTGGAGCGGTGCTTTCTGGCTCTGTAGGTCTTTTCCTCTAAGGCTGCAGGGTCCACAATTCTTACACCATCTTTCATTGGATGCACGCATGCCGACCCAAAAGAACTTATCCTTCAGTAGCATTTCTAGCTTTTTCCACCCAAAGTGGCCAGTCTGGTTGTGGTAGGCGTTCAAGACCATCTGGACTTCTGACTTTGGCACGATGATTTGCCAGACCATCTCGTGTGTCTTTGGGTTGATGTGCCTCCTGCAGAGCTTCTCCTGGTAAATGAATAGCTTGCTCCACTCGCTCCAGAAATGTTTGACTTCTGGTTGGGGCTTTTCCGGCAGCTTTGCTGACTCCTGGGTTATCAGCTGTTTTATCAAGCTGACAGCCGGGTCATTGTCTTGTAAGTCCTTCCAACCGAAGTGGGGCAACGGGTTCACCATTCTTGCAGGAGCGTCTTTACGGGTTTGCTGGCAATGAGTTACTCTTAACTGATGGAATGCAGGTAACTCCACTTCTTTTAGCTCGTCTTCATCCACACCCTCCTCCGATAGGTGAGGCATTCTGGATAAGGCATCCGCATTTCCATTCTGGTGCCCAGCCCAGTACTTGATGGAGAACTGGTAGTTGGACAATCTGGCCATCCATCTCTGCTCCATGGCTCCCAACTTCGCAGTCTCCAGGTGGGTCAGCGGATTGTTATCCGTGTAGGCTGTAAACTTGCTAGACGCTAGATAGTGTTTAAATCTCTCTGTGACGGCCCAGAGCAAGGCCTGGAATTCCAGCTTGAAGGAACTATAGTTCTCTGGGTTCCTCTCGGTGGGGCGCAGCTTCCTACTGGCATAGGCAATCACTCGTTCTTTGCCCTCTTGCCTTTGGGAAAGGACGGCTCCAAGTCCCACATTGCTGGCATCCGTGTACAGCAGGAATGGCAGGTTGTAGTCCGGGTAAGCAAGGACTTCTTCTCCTGTCAGGGCTTCCTTCATTATCTGGAACGATTCTTCTTGTTCCTTGCTCCACTTCCACGGAGAATCCTTAGACTTGCCCTTCGTGGGTTGGCCTACTAGGAGGTCTTGTAGGGGAGCAGCCTTCTTGGTGTACTCCTTTATGAACCTCCAATAGTAGCCCACCAGTCCCAGGAATTGACGTTCTTCCTTTAGGATCTTGGGCTCTGGCCATTCCTTGATAGCTGTTACCTTGTCTGGATCAGGGGCCACGCCTTCGGCACTAACTATGTATCCTAGGTACTGTACTCTTGGCTTTAACAGGTGGCATTTGGATGGTTTCAGCTTCATCCCGTATTTGGCCAGAGCTTCAAACACCTCTGCTAGATGGGCTACGTGTTCCTCATAGGTCTTAAGGTACCGTCACACGTGGCAATTTTGCTAGCAATTTCACTGTCAATTTGCTGGTTGCAGTGAAATCATGGACACATTGTTCCATTTCTACACGGCAACAAAATAGAACAATGTGTCCATGATTTTACTGCAACCAGCAAATTGCCAATGAAATTGCCTAGCAATATTGCCGCGTGTGACTGTACTTTTAGAGTACACGATCACATCATCCAGGTAGAGCAGTACCATCTCAAAGTTCTTATGTCCCAGGCAACTCTCCATCAACCTCTGGAAGGTTCCAGGTGCATTACATAGTCCGAATGGCATGCTGTTAAATTCACACAGGCCCATAGATGTCATGAATGCCGTCTTCTCGCGGCCTTCCTAGAAGAAAAGTAATTGGCAGACTTCAACACGGCTAAGGATTCCTCTATACGAGGTAACGGGTAAGCATCCTTGTGTGTTATGCGGTTTATTTGCCTATAGTCTATACACATTCTCATGCTGCCATCCTTTTTCCTGACTAGGACCAATGGGGCTGCCCATGGGCTACAGCTATCTCTTATAACGCCTGCGTCCTTCATGTCCTGTAACATTTCTTTGGCTTTTTGATAATGTGCAGGTGGAATAAGCCTGTACAGCTCTTTGATTGGTGGATGTGTACCTGTGGGGATATGATGCTGTACCCCTTTTATCCTACCAAAATCAAGTTAATGTTTACTAAAGACTTGTTCAAATTCTTGAATTACCCGGTAAACACCTTGCTTTTCGTACACAGGAGTGGCGTCAGTTCCGACATGGAGCTGCTGGCACCAGTCCTCCAGTGGCCCTGTTGTTTGATCAGGTTTTTCCCCTTTGGTATGGGGTAAGGGTCCCACTGTTTGAATTTCGTTGTTGCTGACTGTGTACAATTTAGCAACGGTCGCATACCTGGGTAATTTGACCTCTTCACTGCCACAATTTAAGATGTGAACAGGTCCTCTCCCATTGTGTACATCAACCACCCCCCTGACTATCAAGAGTGTAGGTCTGTGCTCAGTGCTGATGGGCTCCACTAATGCCTGATAGTCCTGCCCTCTCAGACCTATAGCTGCTCGACACCAAATCATCATTACACTCATTGGGGAATCACAATAGGAAACGGGTCTGTCACCCGTGCAGTACCAATTTCGCCACCTTTAATTGTTACCTGTTGATGGTGCAGGAGGGCTCTTACTTCACGCTGAAGGACCTTCCTCTGACCAGGTTTGGCAGTATCTGCAATCTGTTGAAGAAAAGACAAAACATCTCCCATGCAATTGCTAACAACATTTGTGCCTAGTATTATATATGGGCCATTTGCATTACTAGCCTCTGCTACGACTATGACGCCTTGGTTCTGCAATTCCACCCTCCCCACCTTTATTGGTACCTCCTTAACCCCCATTACGGTAATTGGTTCACCGTTAGATGCATTGAGGGTAAAGTCTAGGTCACGCTGTTTCAGTTCTGCATCAGCCCAGTACTTCTTATAAAGGATATTGGGGATGGTGGTCACCTGTGACCTGGTGTCCAGCAGAGCAGGTGTCGGGATGCCATCTAGTACAATTGACAGGAACGGCCTCTGTCTGATGAAGGTCTTGTACCAGGTGGCTGGGCCCTGTTGATCTATTCCTGAGGTTTGGCCCCGGCCACCAGGGACTGCCCGTTTAAAGGACAGCTCCTGGCGATGTGGCCGGTTCGGTTATAGCAGTGGCAGATGGGCTCCCCAGTGGAGCTGTATCGGTCGGTGGTCCTCCCGCGGTACACTGTGGCTTGTTTCACTCTCATCCCGGGTACATCCTCCGGACTGTCAGCAAGTTGAATCAGCGATTGAGGTCGGGGCTGGGGTCTTGGCGCTGGATGATGACTCTGCTGCAGCTGTAGAGCTTCCATCAGCTTGGTGATGTTTTAATGTATCTGGCGCATCTCCGCACGTATCTCTGCACGCAAGGAGTCGTACTTGTCAGGCTGAGCAGATTGTACATTGTGCGTAGCTGCAGACACAGGTACTAGTTTCGGGGTAGCCTGCGCCACACCACTGCACCACCGTTTGATGGCAGCTTCATGGGTCTCTACTGGCCGTAACCCTTTAATGGCCATGTCCTTCAGGGTGTTAAAGTCAGCTTCTGGGTTGCTCAGTGACCACCAACGCACAGTCTTATTGTCCTCGGGGGATAGCAGTAATCGTATAAATTGTTCAATTAAGAGCTTGTTCTCATCGGGTACACTGGCAGGGCTGACATTCTTAAGGACGCGCAACGCTTCTTCTAGGTGCCATGCATAAGCTCTGATATCATCTCCTGGCCTCTGGTAGCAGTGATGAAAGCGCATGTGTATATCAGCCTCATTGCACTCCTCAAAAGTAGCTCTTAATTTGTCAAATATGGTGGCCACTGATCTCTGTTCAGCAGCAGACCAGGACTCAGTCTCTTTCTCTGCTGCGCCAGTTAACTGTCCGAATACCACAGCAGCGCGCTGCTGGCAGGTCATCGCATACATATCCAGGACACTTGTGGTTTTTCTCTTAAAATCATCCAACATATCAAGGGACCGTCATACTGGGGCAACCACTTAGCCCCTGGAATGTATGGGAGTGAGCTCGGCATAATTGGAGTGATTGTGCCCGGCGCGCCACTGGCGCTGGCAGTGCTACTGGAGGCAACCATGGGCGATTCGGGGTAATTCCTAGGGTCAGCGAACGTGCTGTCATTGTTGCTGGAGGAGGCCGACATGCTGGAGTCCCCCCTAGTGAATTACAGCCAGTTCTCAAGCAGTTAAACAGTTCGGGAATTTCTGGACTAGGCCGCGGCGCTCGGGAATGCTCAGCTGAGCAAGGGGCGGGTTTCAGTTTTGCGCTCAACAGGCCGACATGCCCCATTTCTTCCCGCTCTTCGGCGCAGTAATGGAGGCGTAGTTTTTACAGTCACTCAATACAGTTGAAATCACGGCACACAGTACCCAGTAACACCGGGCACGGGATCCTGTGTGTGACGCTAGAAAGATATGTCGAGCCCCAGGCCCTGGAGTACTCAGGTATCAGGCTCGGTGGGTGCTTTTGCGGGGATGTCATGGGTGGCAGCGCCTGAGCCCGTGGCCTAGGTGACACTTCAAAAATGGGTTATTTACAGGGGATAAGAGTTTGTCATGTGACGCCACCTGTAGTACCTGGTGATGGGTCACCACCGCAACCACAGTCCGCTGGAGGTAGATGGTAGTGCGGCTGAGATGGCGAAGCTCCCTACAGGTAGAGCTGGTCCTCCGGGGCAGCGTAGTGTAGAGGGACAGCTTGGAGTGGAGCTGTAAGTCAGTGTAGGGGATGATGGAGCAGTCTATAAGGGGCACCGGGAGCGGAGAAGAATGACGCACACACACTGTAGAAGTCTCTTTTACCTTTTACTGATGGTATAGCAGGTAAAGACGTCCAGGGAACTGACAGGTGACTAGGTGCACAGTGGGTCCCCACAGCAAGTGGGTATAAGGCCTCCTCTCTTTCTGTATGGTTCCTGAAGACCTATCTGCTTGCAGCAAGACTGGCCTCCTCACTTCCTCTGTCCTCTCTCCCTCCTCCTGCGCGGTTCACGGGTTACCCTCTCTGATCACTGCTTTGTAATGCCTCACTGCGGTGTCTGGCTCCCTCACTTTGGGTACGTAGGGGGACCGGGTGACTAAAGTCTCCACGGTGTGACGGGGTTTTCTGTAGTCTTGAAGTAATCCTATAGGTGCGGATCCCCGAAGTCTGGTACGTCTCTGGGCGAACTTCCACTAGTTCCTTACCCCCTTGGCTCTGCTCCTTGCCTTCTGTCCACACTCCTAGGCTGGCTTAGCGTAGAAGGGCCACTCCGGGTCACTGGTTCGGGCCTAATCGCGGCACCGACCACCAGGACGTCTACGCAGCTCTCCTAGCGTCTGCACACTCTAACTAACCCCTCCCCCAGCAGCAGTATTTATAGGGGATCTCACCTATAGTTGGTGAGTGTAGCTCCCCTACTGTGCCGGGGTGGAAGGTGTTGCATGTAGTAGGTACCTGTTATGGAAACCCAGCTGTGCATTAGGGAAGTCTGTGGCTACCTTCGTGAGCAGGGCACCACACTAACGCAAGCTAAATCACAATATACACAATTTCAATATAATAGAACCTTCACTAATAAACAGTTAAATCAACAGCTTCCTAACTATATTACCCACCCACATGAACTAAACATAATAAACCCCACCTAACTACTAAACTATCCCTATAGATAGATAGATCTATGGAGGGAAAGGTTATGATACTCAGCCATGTGTTTCTGGCCCTGCCTCCTGTTGATCGAAGTTCCAAGAGAGTGAATGTGACCAAGGCATCTTGGGGAAAAACCCTACAAAAAGGGGCAGGTCCAAGATTTCCATTCTGATTGGTTGAAATCTATGATGTAACATGGGTGTATATGACCAGGTATTGCTTTGTAACTCCTCCCAATCCCAGTACATGTGTTGGACTATTGATATAGAGAGATTCATTTTATAGTATATCTATAAATATATGCTGTATATATATAAAAAAAAAAAAAAAAAACTTTATCCAGAGAAAGAAAACTGGGCACTATCCGTGTACTACAACCGGTGAAAATCCATTCATTATTCCTGACTGAGGGTGTCCAGCATCATGGAGGTGCTCACTACACGTAAGTATAAAACATTCCAGCGAAGTAGAAAAAAGCCAGTGGCACTCACCAAAAGTGATCTTCAGGCTTTTAATTCAAATTCCACAAGTACATTTATGGAATCCAAATGGTGGGGGAGGGAGGTGCGGGAACGAGGACGACGGCAACCGTTTCGCGGCTCACTGGCTTTTTTCTACTATGCTGGACTGTATATATATACTAGCTGTGAGCCCGATGCGATTGCATCGGGATTCTAGAATCTGTGTATAGGGCATTGCTCGGGCTGCTGCAATGACTCCCAACGCCCCCTTGGCGGGCATTGCGAGTGAGTCGCGTGGGCGATGCGCACCCACGAACAAAGCCACGGAGGTAGCGGCGTGTGCGAGGGAAGTCGCTACGGCAATTATATAATAGATTATCAGTATTGCATCGGGATTCTAGAATCTGTGTATAGGGCATTGCTCGTGCTGCTGCAACGACTCGCAACGCCCCCTTCGCGGGCATTGCGAGTGAGTCGCGTGGGCGATGCGCGTCCACGAACAAAGCCACGGAGGTAGCGGCGTGTGCGAGGGAAGTCGCTACAGCAATTATATAATAGCTTATCAGTATGTAATATATAATTTCCCTAACGCACTTCCGTAAGTTTCGGCGCTGCTTCCGTCGTTGTGGGCGTGGGCGCAGCGCCCACGCGACCTGTGAAGCATTGCCGGCGCCACTGATTCACAAAGCCTTACTCGCAATGGCCGCCAAGCGGCCGTTGTGAGTCCTTGCAGAATAGGCGCGACTCACTAATTTATACATAATCACATACATAATACTGATAATTCCTATTGTAAAGGTAATATTAATAACAATATTAATAACAAGTTGCTTCTCCTGACCAAATCAATATAGACCAAGCACCGGCATTGAAAAGTATGACACCAGACACAGTGAGTCAGATGTACACCCTTTCTTGGTCAGACCCAAGCTCCAAGTGCCTGTTTATTATAAGACATTTGGTTTTTACTCAAAAAGGGGCTCGGTCAGCCCTACTCAGATGTATTCATTGGTCCATGGGCAATAAGGGGCTCGGTCAGCCCTACTCAGATGTATTCATTGGTCATCGGGTTAGTCCATGGGCGGATCCATGAGGTCATCAAGGGGTGTGGTCTTGATCGAGTATGTTATTCTGTGATTGGTTCGTCTTCCCTGACCTCCAGCTTCGGTGATTGGTCAGACTTCTTTGGACTCCATCTTGCTCTCAGCACATGGTGTGATGTGGCAGGAAATGGCAGCCATGTTTAAATCACAACTTATACAATGTAAAATAATACACTCTATATATCATTTCTCCCATGCCCTTCTGTCTTAAGCTTAATGAAGTATTTTGATCTTAAGGCTCTCCTTAACAGTCCCCCCTAAATACTTTATTAACCAATTCCTACCAGAGCCTATCACATCTGCCCAATGTGCCTTCAACTCTGCCCGCTAGCTGAGAATTGATAACCATTAAAACCCCCCTTGGTACAGACTTACACAACAAACAATGATAGCTGCAATAATTTAAGATGACAAGGATAACAAAGCCTATCTAATCCAGCCATCTCTGCCATCTCTTCATTTACAGAAAGTGTTGGTCCCGGGGATCTTCTACACCTGATTGTAGAGAATTCAGTTTCTGTATGGCTGCTGTAACCTCCCGGTGGGACCTGTATTATCTGGAATATTCGTACAATTTTACAAACGCCTCATTATTTTGCTAATAACATGTCCAGGTCCATTCTATTTTGGAGCACCATTATTGATGTAGGGCCTGGTTGGTCTGCTAAACCTTGAAGGTCTTCTGTAGTATAATTGACAAATCCCGGTTAATCATAGATGTAATTGATCTGGACTATATTCTTACTTATGGCCACTAGGGGTGAGATAAATTATCCAAAACCCACTTTAACTTGGTCTCTGGATTCAAATACATGCGATATGAACCATTCCTATGAACAATTCTTATGAACAGTTGTTATGAACAATTCTTGGTATATCAGGAGGTATATAGGATCGCGCTATCCGCGTCCTCGGGACTTTCCTACCTGCTTCACCTCAGTTCCCTACCTGGATACCCAGAATTGTATCACAACACTCATGGATGGACATTTCTGTCTTAGGGCCATATTCTACCACCAGAGATTATTTGATAACGTTTCCCTTTACACATTAATCCAATTACCTTAAAAATAACATAAAATAATGTAAAATAGCGCTTTTACGGCTACATATACAAGTTATTAGAGTAATGTCAGTTATACACAGTGTTATCTACCCTTGATCTAATGGTTTGCTCAGGAACGTGAATGTTTCTCCCTCACTGAGTCCTCATTTATATCATGTTCCTGTAACCATTTTGCCTTAGTTTGGATTTTCCATATGTATATCAGACATAATGTGGAGTTATAAGGTCATATATGTGACAGTGTATCACTATGTGGTGTATGTCAGTGACTATCATTATCGGAGTTCATCATCTGCTGGTGGGGAGTCTCCAACAGTTGCCGCGTCCTTTTCCCTCAGTCTCCACTGAAGTTGCTGTAATTCAGAGACGCTGGATCTGCCCTCTAATCTCGGCTCACGGCTCTTTCTCGCATCCTTTCAGGATCACCCGCTCTCCTGACATGAGACCATGCGCTCCTGAAACTGATTTAGGATCTGGAATTGAAGAACACATCTCTTTTTCACACTATTTAAACAATTATTTAAGGCTTGGACAACGCTGGTGATTTCATCTGTGGGAAATAAAACACAAATTCTGAAGAACATTGCCTGTAATTCTCCTTACTTGAAGATAGCAACGCAGTGTTTAACCCTTTCTTAATTGGATACTCATCTCACTGATGCTAATATTGCAGCAGCTATCTATTGACCTGTAGTTCTTACCCCCCTAGGTGAGAGGTTCATCAGGTTCCATTCATTTAATATCAGACTAATCCCTTTTTCACTTGTGTCCACACTTAACTTTATAGAAAATACAACCCTGTCCTAGGTGTTGGATCGAGAATTATCTTATTTTAACTTATTTACTGAGGAGGAAAATTAAACAAAAACAAACATTTCATCTATGTCTTGCCCGTTTCCTCTACCTTGCACCTTTAATGTTAATCTCCCATTCATATTGTCCACTGTCTTATGCATGATACGTATTGTAGAAAGCTGCTGACTTCCAGATACTGTGAAATACCCTTAATGACCTCCACTATAACACACGCAGCTTTACCTCATCAGGAGCCTAATTTCTACATACCACCTTCATCGTGAGCTTCTCAGAAGTAACGTAGTTTCTGCACCGGATCCTGAAAAGAGATTACCGCAACAGGCACACCCGCCTACACCTAATGTGCAGCTGTCTTTAACATCTATCTGCAATCACTGTAATGGTAGAGTGGACGAGGGGTGCATTCGTGGTTCTGCGGGGTCACTACAGATTCTCTTCCATTGTACCAGTCACACATCAACCAAGGCTGGGTGTACCTGGCCACCTGGGTACTGAACCCTGGTGCCACCCAAACCTTGTCCACTAAAACACAGGTAGCAGTTAATGACAAATGAGTCAGTTCTTGGGTTACCTGAGCCATCATTGAGAAGAGAGTCGTGGCAGAGAAAGCTTAGCGCCTGGTGTCTACAGACCTTCCTCAGCTGGCTCCCTGCGTGTTGCACTCCTTTCCATTCGATCACCTGTTTCTGTGGGAATAAGAACATCAGGAGTGACAGGGGCCCCTGGTGCCCGGGTCTGCCCTGGTGTCAGGGTCTGCACTAGTGCCCGGGTCTGCCCTGGTGTCAGGGTCTGAGACTCTCGACTCTAGGCCTCTTCACAGCTTCTGGCAGCTGCACCTGTGCGAGCATTACCTCTGGCTCAATGAGCGCCAGCTCAGGTGTGAGCTGTACCTGGACTCTGCCAGGCTTTTCTGAACACAGGAGAGCCTCCATACAGGCTCATACACTCTGCGGTCTCTGTGGGTCTTTATATGACTCTAGGAAAGATCTGCAGATCATCTTACCCTTTGCCAGCTACCCATTCCAGTGATTGCAGATCCCCATCTACCTCCTCATGGCGATATGTCAAGAGGGAGTGGTTTTGCTTTATTACCTCCTGTTGTGTAATCACAGCACGTCCAGTGGTAGAATCCACGAACATCTGTAAAATAACTCAAGATCTGCATTAGTAATGAGCTCATGTGAGACATGTTCACACCCTGCGATCCCGAGGTGTATGTATGTGTTTGCTCTGTCCTCTATTTAAAACAAAAATATATAGAAAAGACGTAAATAAACTATTAAAACTTTAAAAAACATTGGAAACAGGCACTAACTTTACATTTCACATCTCCCCCCTTTTGGAATCCAATATCCAAAGCATATCTGGATTCAAAAACTATGTTGTTATCTGAATTTCATATTTGGAGCCTGAAAGGATCATGTAAAGGTCCCACTCCATAGAGTATACATAACTATGAATACAATAAGGCGATGTGCACATGATGAACATTTGGGGTATAACATTTTTCTACATCAAATCTGAATTTCCCGGCAAAAAGAAAACACACGAAATCTGAAAAAAACAATAAAAAAAATTAGATAACGTGCAGAACACTTCTGAACTTTAGTCCTGTGGGCTCGTCAACCCCCCTCCAGGTACAGGTCTCTGGCTGCTGGATTGAAAATATATCAGTGCAGAAACATGGAATAGAAATGCAAATCACCTGGAATTGATTTGCTAATTAGGTAAACCCAGCAGACTGTTTGTTCCAGTATCTACAGTATCATGAATACAAATCTACATTCATGTGAAAAAGGTGTCCATTATGAAAATATTTGGGGTTGAAGCAGTAAAAATTAAAAACTATAGATAATTACTTTTACCTATACCCTAAAGTGAGACTATAAAAATAAAATAAAACATGAACTGGGAAAAATTAGATGTTAAAATGTAGAGTAAAAGATACAATGAAGCATGTGGCATAGGCATTTTAGGGGGTGGGGTGGTGCCTCTCTGTGGGACTGGCCTGGTTTGCAATCAAGTCTCCTCCCCCCCCCCCCATTCAGACAGTATCTACAGGTCATTTGTACTTCCTGCTGGATAGAGAGAGGTCATGGACATAACTCCTGGATTTTTGTATTTTTTTCACTTTTCCTGTGGAGTCACAATGATGAAAAACTGCATTCTTCCCCTGGATTATCCATTCACCGTTGGCAAATTTTTATTATTTATTTATTTATTTATTTATTTATTTTTCATCTCATCTTTTCTCTGAGGTATGTTATTTGGTCTCCCATGCCAATTATATATATTTATTTATTTAATCCCAATTAATACTTCATTAATATATGCATTCACATCTTTTACCTTTCCCATTTAGCAATTTCTTATAGCTTTCAGCACATGGTTATATCTGACCAGCACGCTGAACTTAACTGGACAATGGAACTTATATGTGTCTTATTTTTATTCTATTTTTATTATTTATTTTTAATTACCGGTATATTAATCATTCAATCTCTCTGCATTAGCCCATCACATGTCTCTATGTGGGAAGGGGGTGGGGTGGCTACCTTTTCTTTTGGGTCTGAAACTAGCAGTGTGTATGCTCAAAACTGGTCAGACAGCTTTTAGTCCTTACACATCACTTCCTGTCTAAGCCTATTGTCCAAACATTCCTTCATTTCTTTGTCTCTAACCATGTGGCCTTCACTCGGCGGCCATCTTTGCATGGACAAAAGTATATTCCCAGATTCTCAATCTGAGGCAATCCTAACCCATCTTTCCCACACATTCTCTTATACTCCAGCATTTCTGTCTTAACACTATTTAAACTCTCATTTCTCTGCTGTCTTACATTTGTTTTAGAATATCTGCTATTTACTTACATATTTTCATTTATGCTCGACAAGTCTCTCATACTTGCCATATGCTAGCATCTTTTAAGGGCACAAAAACCAAACACTAGTTACCACAAGGCCCATTTACCAGAGCACATAGCATTACAAAATGGCTGACATCAGAGAGCACATGTCATCAAAATGGCTGACATCAGAGAGCCCATGTCAGTCATCAAAATGGCTGACATCAGAGAGCCCATGCCAACAAACTGGCTGCAAGAGGTATTGCCTCCCACAAAATGGCCGCCCCCAGAGGAGGTCTGAGAAGCACCAAAAAGATGGCCGCCAACAAAAGAAACATGTGCTCCACCAACAAATTGGCCCCCCAACAAAGAAACATGTGCTCCAGCTTATGGTGGTGGGAATTCACATTGTACAGTTCTATAATACACATAACTTAAACTTTTGTCTTTCTTTTTCCTTTCCTCTTCTATCCAATTTTCTCTATACAAACTGTAAGAGACTCTCTCATGCCCCCTAGCAGTATATAACAATCCATTACCTTCCAAAACACCTTGTCTCTCTTTTAACCCAATCTTCACTGCACTTCTGCCATTCCACACAACTTCATAAGCTATGTGCATCATTTAACATAACTTTTCCCTTCACGAGTCACAAGTAATGTACACAGATCTATCTTGCCATCTGAATTAGGCTTAGGGCCTTTACGACACAGCCTCATTAACTTCTCCATCTCTCTCTGTATAGACTAAGATGATGGACACAAAACAAACACTTAAGACTGGGGAGATGACAAACCTGGCACAAGACCTTCACAGCCGTCTACACTTCCTATCTGTCCCTGTCTGATTTCTGTGTTCTGTAGACTACTATCAGGGCATGTACTGAGTCAAGTTACTCTAAGTAACATGCCCCTATGGGAGTCCAGTTACTCGACCTATTCTCTCCAGAACCAAAAATCATATATTATCAGGCTATGTACTGAGTCAAGTTACTCTAAGTTACATGCCCCTATGGGAGTCCAGTTACTCGACCTATTGCAGCACAGGTGACCACTTTGATCTATCTCATCTCCAGACACTGCTCAAAAACCCTCTTTCCTACCAGTCATCTCCCCTCCACACAACATAACAGGCAGCAGCAACTTAGCATGACGGTTCTTCCGCAATTAAATGGCCAACAGCGGAGAATACCCCATCTGCCGTCTCCAGAGACCCTAAAAAGACCGGACGCGGTCAGGCAATCTGCACAGGGTACCCCGAAAAACAGGTAAAGTCAACAGATTATAATAAAATCAGCAGACTTACCGTTTTTGTTAGGGAGGTGATCAGTCTCCTGGCTCAGGGTACTCAGTGCGTCCTGCCGTCTCCTTCACCGGTCATTCAAGGTTTGGGGATTCTCCTATACTGTGGCCCCACGTAGTTGGAGCGGCAAATTGTAAAGGTAATATTAATAACAATATTAATAACAAGTTGCTGCTCCTGACCAAATCAATATAGACCAAGCACCGGCATTGAAAAGTATGACACCAGACACAGTGAGTCAGATGTACACCCTTCCTTGGTCAGACCCAAGCTCCAAGTGCCTGTTTATTATAAGACATTTGGTTTTTACTCAAAAAGGGGCTCAGTCAGCCCTACTCAGATGTATCCATTGGTCCATGGGCAATAAGGGGCTCGGTCAGCCCTACTCAGATGTATTCATTGGTCATCGGGTTAGTCCATGGGTGGATCCATGAGGTCATCAAGGGGTGTGGTCTTGATCGAGTATGTTATTCTGTGATTCGTCTTCCCTGACCTCCAGCTTCGGTGATTGGTCAGACTTCTTTGGACTCCATCTTGCTCTCAGCACATGGTGTGATGTGGCAGGAAATGGCAGCCATGTTTAAATCACAACTTATACAATGTAAAATAATACACTCTATATATCATTTCTCCCATGCCCTTCTGTCTTAAGCTTAATGAAGTATTTTGATCTTAAGGCTCTCCTTAACACTATATAATCACATATATATATATAGATGGCGGGCCGATTCGAAAGAATCGGGTAGTCTAGAATCCATATATAGTATATTTACTAATAGTTAGGGGAGTGAGGTGAGGTGAAATGAATTGTGTGTATACAGGTGGCTCAGTGGTTAGCAGTGAGTGGGGTGGCTCAGTGGTTAGCAGTGAATGCGGTGGCTCAGTGGTTAGCAGCGAGTGCGGTGGCTCAGTGGTTAGCAGTGAGTGCGGTGAGATTGGTGAGCACAGTGGCGTGGGCAGAGTGCTGAGTGCAGCGCTGTGGGCAGAGTGGTCAGCACACACATACATACATACACACACACACACACACAGACACTTCGCTATAGTTAGCACCAACCCTGCGTCTTCCCTGCTGGCTGGATCCTGAGTTGACATGTCGGCGCCCGCGGACGACTGGATCCAATATGGCGTCCGGGAAGTTTGGCGAGACTTTTTGGACGCGATATTTGATTGAGTAGTTCGGGGGCGGCGACATGTCGGTGATGCAGGGCCGGTGGTAAGTATAGCGGAGTATGTGTGTGTGTGTGTGTATGTGTGCGGAGAAAGTGAGTGAAGTGCGGAGAAAGTGAGTTGTGGTGATGTGGCCCCTGGCCGGGTGCATCAGACGGGTTATCAATGCAGGTCTGTGTTCACATGGGCCGGTTTTCCTGATTGTGTGTGGTGTGTGAAACCTGTCCGATGTAGAGGGGGTTAACAGCTGAAGGGTTTTCATGAGCTGAGTAAAACAGCTGAGTGTGAGTGCTGAAGATCCGATACATTCATGAGCCTAATGAGCGGCTGAACCTGTGGGGATGAGTGCTTTGCTGTGCGGAGAAAGTGAGGTGTGGTGATGTGGCCCCTGGCCGGGTGCATCACACGGGTTATCAATGCAGGTCTGTGTTCAAATAGGCCGGTTTTCCTGATTGTGTGTGGTGTGTGAAACCTGTCCGATGTACAGGGGGATTAACAGCTGAAGGGTTTTCATGAGCTGAGTAAAACAGCTGAGTGTGAGTGCTGAAGATCCGATACATTCATGAGCCTAATGAGCGGCTGAACCTGTGGGGAGTGCTTTGCTGGGCTAAACCTGAATGGTGCACAGGGGGTTAATCACATCTCAGGTCTGTGTGTGAGTGAAGATGTGCTGATTGACTCACTGGGTTGCAGCTGTTAGTGAATAGGCTGGATAGGAACCTGCCAGGTGTCTGAGTGAGGAGAGGACGATGGGATTCAGAAGTCCAGAGCACTGCCATGTGAGGAGGTGCTGGAAGTGATCCGTCCCCAGTGGGTAAGTGATGGGAGCCTGCCAGCTACATGCTAGTGCACCTGATGTGTGCATGGCAGCCAGTGTCCAAGGGCCAGGCGGTCAGATGTGCGGTGTGAGAGACCGAGTACGGCTGCAGGGCCAGGTGGTCACAGCTGACTTTGGGACTGACTGTGTTCTTGTTACTATGTGATGTCTTATGTACAAATGCCATGTGTGATGCAGCAGCAGCAGCAGCATCGGTCGCGACGGCAATTATATAATAGATATATATATGTTATATTTCTAATTATCAATTATGCCAACCGTTCTCCCTCAACACTTTTAATAAATAATATTAAAAGTGATGGGTAAGAAACCTCACGGACATTCTGACATTAAGGTTGGAAACACACTGGCGAGAAATGTGGTCCAATTGCTGTGCTCCGAGAGTCTTACGAGTGACGTACGTATTTTGCTCCGTTTTGCATCCAACTGCTATGCGACTATCCGACATTTTTCTCAGATCACATCCATGTGCTGTCCGTGTGAAAACCATTTTTTTTCTCATGTTTTACTGTATAATCATTTACAGGGACATTTCACAGTGTTCTCAGCTGCAGAATGATAATGTATCAGTGAAAAAAACGGATGCCTCTTAGATGGTCCGTGTGCAGTCCGTAATTTTGTTGGACCCATAGACTTGCATTGGCGAGTCTCACGCGTGAATCGCATACTGTTGCAGCATATTGGGATTGTTTTTTCCTCCGTCAATCGGATGAGAAAAAACGCCCGACACTCGCAAATGTGCTCTCGGACATAGAATAACATTGGTCCGACTGCAATGTAATAAAATCACGCATTGCAGTCGTCCGACTTTCATGCCAGTGTATCTGTTCCCCAAAACATAAACTCACTTGACAATACCAGAGTGTGGCCACAAAGCTCAAATGGACTTGCACACATGAAAACAAGTATTTAAAGGAAAAGCACATACAGGGCAGGATACCTGCCACTGCACTAGATATTGCGACACAGCCAGGCCTCACCACTAAATCCATATGAAGGTATAGGCAAGGAGCAACACCATCAAGACCATTTGCCTCACCTAAAAAATAGGGGCACTATAAAACACCAAATGAGACTAAAAAGGGAGCAGCTAAAAAATTCCCGTTAAGAGTATGGTCATGTACATTTGCTACAATAACCATACGATTGGAGTATTAAATAAAGAGATTGATCTCAACAACATTGCAGGAATCCACTTTACTCTCTGTTATCAGCAATAATTTTCACTATAAGATAATGGTTTAAAAAGAACTTGGCTTCATCCACCATTGGAGGGCTGGTATACAGATAGTCATATTTTTCTCCCAACTTGTTTCTTTGAAGCACAATTCATCAGCAGGGATATTTCATCTGTAGAGCAAGAACCCAGTTATCATCTCTGGGTTGTAGCAAGGACCGCCATTTAATGCTAAAGCTCTCAATGTGCTCATAGTCATAGCTCACAGGTTTATGCTTTGCAATCATACACCAAGCCCACACATTTCCCAGCAGACGATGGCTAATTTAATCAACCACCAAGTGCCCTTAATAGTCGAGTGAGGGCGAGAGCTCCTCCCACAGCTGTTAACCTGATAAATGCTGCTGTTAATCTCTGTTAATACGTGCTAGCAGGAAAGCATGTCATTCCACATGCCCATTGGCCTGCCTGTGACTTGACTGTGTGACACTGATGGGCTGCCATGGTAGTTGGGGGTCTGCTGAAGACCCTTGTGCTTGTCATGATGATACTCCTGTGAATGCCAGCCTGTAGCTCGTGCTCACAGGAGATTATGATATTCGCTATTCATAACTGTGCTGATACATGTATAGTATTGACACGCCCACTCCAGGGCCGGGGGTACTCAGGAACGGGGCAGCAGTTGTTGTTCTTTACTTCTCAGTTCTTTTCACAGGGACAGACAGGGGCTGAGACCCGGTCCCGTGACCCTGGCGGTGTCACTTTTAATAAATGGGGGTAGATGACAGGGATGCCCCTCCGCAGCAGAGAGCTTGGGTACCGACAGCCACGAGTGCTTATTTGTACCCCCTCCCAGGGCACTACTCTCTAGTTAAGCCACCTTCTCCAAGTTGTGTCGGGTGTTTGGCCACAGCTCCCATTAGAAGCTTGGGGCCTCCGGTTCAACGGTTCGGCCATGAAGCATCCACGCCGTGTTCAGGGCCGGGTCTGTCATTCCAGATACAGGCGTACAAGGATCTACATCTCGTTCTGTACCCCAGGGGCTCTCTTTCTCTTCTACACCTGTTGGTCTTTACCTCTCGGGGCGAGCGTGGTCGTGCTCCAGCCCGCAGGAGTCGGTACCACACCGCCCCTACAATCCTGACTTCCACTCCTTTCTCAATGGTCTCTTCTCTCCTAACTCTTGTTTTACTCCTACACTTCACTTTTTAACTCTCCACTTTCCCTTCCCGCTACTCTTGGTTCCTCCCTCTGAGTCCACCCACCGTCCTGGGGTCCTAAGTGTAGTGTGTGTGTCTGCGAAGCTCAACTGCACCTTTTCAGTATCTGGAGCCCAGATGCACAACTCTCCCTCTAATGGAGGAGTGCAGTACCTCTGGTGGCGGACTAACTGGTGGGTCGCCACATTCCCCTTTGGCAAAGGTTAGCTCATCCCCGAGCAACCAGGTACACACACACTCACAATTTTTTTTATTTTTTTTTATAACTAACAACAATAATAACAAGAACATTACTCTGCATTTTTCTTCCCTTTTGGGAGTCACTTATACTTGAACGTTGCAAAACTCAGTCCAGTCCTTTGAGGTAAAAATCAAAACTAAAATGTCTGTAGAACAAAGTCAGAAAAAGTGCTCATAAAAGAAAAACACAGAGTCCACAGTATCGTGAGCAGCATCCACTACCGAGGCTTAAAAACAGTTCCTTGTCACAGTCCTCTGCCCGACTATACGGTGATCATGGCGGGCTAACTATTTACTAGAGATGAGCGATGTTCGACTCGAATAGTTCGCCAATCTCAAATTCCAGTCGAATTTGGCACTATTCGAGTCATTCGCCGAATTCGAACAATTTGGTTCCAATTCGGCGAATTTCGAACATGTTCGATTTTGGTTCGAAAATGCGGCAGATGCGGTCAGAAAACCGAGCCAAAATAAACATTACCTAAAAGAAAGAAAGTGTTAAAAATAAAAAAATAATCTATGCTCACCTGTCCGCGGTCCACCGAAGCCTCCGGCAAGGTCCTGTGGCTTCTAGGACCTGTGGTGACGTCATGTTCTCGCGCGAACTCCGGTCACATGACCGGAGTTCCGCGAGAACATGACGTCACCACAGGTACTGGAAGCACAGGCCCTTGCCGGAAAGCTTAAAATAGATATTTTTATGATTCGGACCCTTTCTTTAAGTAAAAGTTACGCGAGAACATGACGTCACCACAGGTCCTGGAAGCACAGAACCTTGCCGGAAAGCTTAAAATAGATATTTTTATGATTCGGACCCTTTCTTTTACTTAAAGAAAGGGTCCGAATCATAAAAATATCTATTTTACGCTTTCCGGCAAGGTCCTATTGATAATAGGACCTGTGGTGACGTCATGTTCTCGCGGGAACTCCGGTCACGTGACCGGAGTTCCCGCAAGAACATGACGTCACCACATGTCCTATAAGCACAGGACCTTGCCGGAAAGCTTAAAATAGATATTTTTATGTTTCGGACCCTTTCTTTAAGTAACTTTTACTTAAAGAAAGGGTCCGAATCATAAAAATATCTATTTTAAGCTTTCCGGCAAGGTCCTGTGCTTCCAGGACCTGTGGTGACGTCATGTTCTCGCGGAACTCCGGTCATGTGACCGGAATTCCCGCGAGAACTGACGTCACCACAGGTCCTGTAAGACACAGGACCATACCGGAGGCTTCGGTGGACCGCGGACAGGTGAGCATACATTATTTTTTTACTTTTAACACTTTATTTGACTTTATTTCACTTCCACAATGTATGTATATACATTGTGGAAGTGAAAAAGCCCCACAAGCCCAGATTGTTCGTTTTCCGGGGTGTTCGACGGTGTTCGTCGAGCATTCGACGAACATTCGTTGAACACCCCGTCGATTCGACGAATCGAATTCGAACACCGGGGTGGTGGCTCATCTCTACTATTTACACACTTTACATTTTTACAATTCCCTCCCGGGGCGAGCGTGGTCATGCTCCAGCCTGCGGGAGTCGGCACCACACCGCCCCTACACTCCTGACTTCCACTCCACACCACTCCTTTCTCGATGGTCTCTCCTCTACTAACTCTTGTTTTACTCCTACACTTCACCTTTTCACTCTCCGCTTTCCCTCTTGGCTACGCTTGGGTCCTCCCTCTGGGTCCACCCACCGTCCTGGGGTCCTAAGTGTTGTGTGTGTGTATGTGTGTGAAGCTCAACTGCAACTTCCCAGTACCTGGAGACCAGAGGCACAACTATCCCTCTAATGGAGGAGTGCAGTACCGCTGGTGGCGACCTACTCGGTGGGGCGCCACAGTAGTATAACTATATAGATATGTATATGTGGCACCCCATGGGTTAATGTGCCACAATAACATCACATGGGTTCTCTCCCCCACTACACACGGACAAACACTACCACCTCTGGGCAAGAGGGGGAGCACCACCTGCTTCCTTATATACTCTTGCTCATGAGGGAGAGCTCAGAACAGCTTAGGAGACCGTACAGCACGGTGTAGTGCTGTGAAGAGGACACAGAGCAGAGTTAGCTCAGTATAGACCTAGCAAGGGTCAGAGGAACAGGAGAACGAAAGACAGAGGAACACTTCTGGGAGCTGGAGTGATACCTTCACTTGCCCCAGAAGAACGCACAGAGACGGACACCGGATCCGGTACTGTGTCTGACACCCACAGCACAGTGAATCCAGGAACAGTGGGATCTCTAGATGCCCCCTAGTACCAGAGCGAAGCAACACGGAGGGGTCAGCACAGCATAGAGGACTCAAGTTGCCTAGCCAAGTGGTACCAGCAGCATACAGAGAGACGTGAGGAATCCCAGCAGCTCCGCTAATAGCAGCAGCCAGGACACACACACACAGTGCAGCATAAGGACGCTGACGACCCCGGACAGGGTTGGGAGAGAGCTTAGCCCCATTACAGACTCCGTGGACTATAACCTGCAATAACATCTGCAGTAAAGCTTTGGAAAACAGCAAAACTGTGAGTCTGTGTATTGATTGCGACCTTTGCTTCAGATTCAGCACAGAGAGCCTCCCCACAGATCCAGCCTGTCGGCTCTGCAGCATCGGGAGAAGAAGGAAAGTGCACCAGTGTCGACCAAACGTGAGTGTGTGTCCTCCAACTCTTCTCCACCATCTATAACCCCAATAGACTTTAACCCTTACTGCCCCGGGGGATACAGTTCCCCCCCACTGGAACTATACCACCTGCGCTGCCCTCACATCACCCCCGGAGGTACTGCAGCAGCGGCGGCCCCATCACTGGCCGCACCAAGTGGGTGGCGTCACCCGTGACAATCCCCTTGTAAATAAATCCCCAACTTTATTGTGAGGGCCCAGGGACACGGTCCGGACCAAGCCACCTGTGACATCCCCAGTACCATCCGGTCCGGTACTGAGTACCCCAGTCCCACCTGGGGCTCCACAACCTGGCGTCACGAACAGGATCTACCCGGTCCAAAAGAATTGGACCCTGTGCGCCATCTGAACTGTATATTTGAGAATCCGCCATTTTGGAGCGCGCGGTGCGCGGGAAAAGAGAGGGGGCAGTACCTTGCATTGGCGCGAACCCAGCCTCCTCCCTTGGTGCTGACGACATCCGGCGGGGAAGAAGATCCCTGTTGCACCCCGGAACCTCCCATAGACATCCGGACGGAAGCGGAAGACGGAGGGCGCATATTAACTAAGGGGGCCCAAGATGTCGCAGCCCGGTGCACAAGGCGGCGGCGTAGTAGCCGATGGAGCTGCAGCGCCGGACCCAGCGATAGTACCCGGCGGTGCAGCGGCGCAAGGAACAGCATCCATAATGCCATTCCTGATGCCGTATACTCCAGGGGCAATGTGGCTGCCCCAATACTCCGGTGAGCCTAATACTTTAACTGACTTTATGCAAAAGATTAAAGAGTATTATGTGATGTATCCCCTCACTGATGCCCAGCGTGTAGGAATGATAATGGGACAGTTAACGGGCAATGCACGGCGTGAGGTTGCGTCCTGGCTGGACACAGATAAGGACACTGTAGAACATCTAGCAGCCAGACTAAAAGCAACTTTTGAATCTGCTGTTGATGCCCGGGCTAAGATGAGGTTCTTTGCATGCCACCAGAAACCTAAACAGAGTGCCAGAGACTTTGCCTTGAACTTGCAGGAAGCACTCAAAGCCCTTAAGCTGGCAGAACCTGCTTTAGCCCCGGGAGCTGATAAAATGCTATTTGACCAATTCATAGAGGGCCTCCATTCCCCTTCCCATCGAGGACAGTTAAGCATGGTACTGCTGCAGAACCCTGACATGACATTTACTGAGCTGAAAGATAGGGCTATCCGTCTGCAGCAGCTGGAAGAGCCAAGGGAATTAACATCTGTGCTTGACACTGCAGCAGCACCTCAGCAGGCGGCAGCGCCAGCGACATCTGCTATGTCAGCGACTGCTGCTGAGGCCGGGGAATATATCTCAAATGCAGCCATCAACCAAAAGCTAGATGCCCCGACAGACACCGTGATCTCCATGGCCAAGGTCATCAAGGAACTGCGAGAGTCAAAACCTGCACCCAAGATCGAGTTGGCGACCAGCAGAGAGGATGTTCCGTGGATGAGGCCCATAAGATACCCAGCAGCAAGAGGACGACCCAGCGATCGCTACCAACCAGATGGACAGCCCGCTTGCCGCCGTTGCCAGAAATCAGGCCATTTTGCTCGAGAGTGTCCTTTAAACGACGATACCCTGGGCAGGCGGGCCGCTCCCCAGGAATGAACGATCAAGGCCCCTCAGCCTGGTATGACAAATTCGTGGGAGGAAAGCCGGTGATCCCTATTGTGTTGGATGGCATCCCCTTCAGTGCCTTGTTGGATACCGGATCCCAAATAACATCCATCCCACATGTTCTATATAAAAGGTACTGGGCTGATTCCGACATTACTAATGCGCCAGATGACTTTAATTTTGATATATGGGCTGGTAATGGATTGATAATACCTAAGGTTGGGTTTAGAGAGATGAATATTCAGGTTGGGAAGGTAGAATTGAAGAAACAGGGTATTATAATCGTAGATGTCAACCGGCGAGACCGTGAACCCGTGATGGTGGTAGGAATGAATGTCATTGAGAAATGTTTTTCCGAAGTGTTAAGTGTTTTGCAGCAAATCGCCGAGACTGCCGGAACAGGACAACAGAGGCTTCTGCACAAAGAGATCAAAGCCCTGATGTTGAAGCAGCAGGTAGAAATCTCCGGAGGTGAGATCGGCAGTGTAAGAGTAAGTGACCCAATACCCATTGTAATTCCTCCCAAAACTGAAATGTTGGTCTGGTGTAGAGCCGCAATAGGCATCAAGGGGCAAGACTATCAAGCCCTGGTAGAACCCGTGTACTCAGACAGTAGACCGACCATACTCACTGCTAGAGGAGTGGATGACGTACACAGGGGAAGAGTGCCATTACGCCTATTAAACTGCGGAGAAGATGAGGTCACATTACCAAAGTATGCTACCATGGCTAAGTTGTACACGGTTGATAACAACAACATCACCGCCGCCGAGCCCTTGAACCCATCATGTCAGGCGGATGACAATGGCTCAGAGGAGAAGCTGGAGGATTGGTGCCAAAAGTTGCATGTAGGTACCAGTTCTACACCTCCCCGTCACAAGCATGGAGTATACCGGGTAGTGAAGGAATATGAGCAAATATTCAGTAAACACCCGTTAGACTTTGGGCAGATCAAAGGGGTAGAGCACACTATACCCACAGGTAACTATCAACCTATAAAAGAAAGGTATAGACCCTTACCACCAGCTCACTACCAAACCACCAAAGGCATGCTCAGAGAAATGAAATCTGCAGGGGTAATAAGAGACAGTTGTAGCCCCTGGGCAGCACCTCTAGTGTTAGTTAAAAAGAAGGATGGGACCATGAGAATGTGCGTAGATTACCGGCAGATTAATCGCATCACACATAAGGACGCATACCCATTACCTAGGATTGAGGAGTCATTAGCTGCATTAAAATCTGCTAACTACTTTTCCACCCTTGATCTGACTAGTGGGTACTGGCAGGTTCCTGTGGCCGAGGCCGACAAGGAGAAGACAGCGTTTACTGCGCCGATGGGCCTCTGTGAGTTCAATTGTATGCCGTTTGGACTCTGCAACGCACCCGGGACCTTCCAACGTCTGATGGAGAGCTGCCTAGGACACATGAACTTTGAAACTGTCCTCCTGTACCTAGATGACGTCATAGTCTACTCGAAGACGTACGAGCAACATCTACAAGACCTGGCAGAAGTGTTCGAAGCTTTATCGAAATATGGCATGAAAATAAAGCCATCCAAGTGTCACCTTCTCAAACCAAAGGTACAGTACCTGGGACATGTCGTGAGTTCAGAGGGAGTAGCACCGGATCCTGATAAAGTCACAGTGATAAGGGATTGGCCAAGACCTACGAACGTAAAAGAAGTGAGGCAATTCCTGGGCCTGGTAGGCTATTATAGAAGATTTATCCGAGGATTCACGAAGCTGGCGGCTCCCCTGCAGGACATTCTGGTAGGACGATCAAAGAAGACTTCAAATTGTAATTCCCTGACATGGTGGGATGAGGAAAGAGAAGATTCCTTCAATAAGCTAAAAAGCGCGCTGACGGGAGAAGAGATCCTGGCATACCCTGATTACCATCAACCGTTCATTCTTTACACTGATGCCAGTAACGTGGGACTGGGAGCAGTATTGTCGCAAAAGCAAGGAGGCAAAGAAAGAGTTATTGCCTTTGCAAGCAGGAAGCTCCGGCCTACAGAAAGAAATCCCGAGAACTACAGCTCCTTCAAGTTAGAGCTACTGGCAGTAGTTTGGGCTGTAACCGAACGCTTTAAACATTACTTGGCAGGTGCAGAATTCACCATCTACACGGATAACAACCCGTTGACTCACCTGGACACAGCAAAATTAGGTGCTTTGGAGCAGCGATGGATAGCCCGGCTATCTAACTACAACTTTGTCATCAAATATCGGGCAGGCCGCAAGAATGGGAAAGCAGATGCCTTATCCCGGATGCCGCACCTGAAAGACGTGGAAAAGGAACCGGAAGAGTTGGAAGAGATTGAACTACCGGCCTTTCATCGTTCAAGGGTAGAAGATTATTGACCCGGCATCTACCAAAAGAAACAGGAAGTAAATCTTAACCCGTTAAGACACTACGAATGGGCCGAAACCCAAGATACTGATCCAGCCGTGAAGCTAGTGAAAGAACTGCTTACGCAACAACATGCACACCCTGATCAGAATGCCCCAGCTGAAGCTATACAGCTATGGAAGGATAGAGGCAAGCTGTTCCTGCATCAAGGGAAGCTCTGTAGACGATTTACCAATCCCAAGACGCATGAACTGGTCTGGCAAATAATCGTGCCCAAGCGAGACACTCAAATGGTCTTAGAGGCTTATCATGACAACGCAGGTCATTTCGCATGGAAGAAGTTAGAGGCAATCCTGAGAGACAGATTCTATTGGGTTGGCATGAGAAGATCCATTGAATTATGGTGCAGAAGATGTGCCGCATGCAACCTCAGAAGGAAAGATCTACAGAAAGCTCCGCTTCAGCCAATAGTAACCAAGCAGCCACTTGAGCTAGTCGCGTTAGACCACGTCAAGTTGTCACCAAGCCGGTCAGGCTATATCTATGCCCTAACCATCGTGGACCATTACTCACGCTTCTTAGTGGTGGTACCAGTCAAAGACTTGACAGCGAAGATGGCAGCAAAAGCATTCCAGACGCATTTCTGTAGACCACATGGTTACCCAGAACAAGTCCTTGCAGACCAAGGTCCAGCTTTTGAATCAGAACTATTCAAGGAATTCTGCAATATGTACGGTTGTAAGAAGATTCGCACAACAACGTATCATCCCCAAACAAATGGTCTATGCGAGAAAATGAATCATATCGTAATCGAACTGTTAAAGACCTTACCAGAGTCAGAAAGAAACCAGTGGCCCGATGAATTACCTGATTTGGTAGACTTATACAACCATGTCCCTGTGAGTTCTACAAACTGCACTCCAGCTTATCTTATGCGTGCAAGACCCGGTAAGCTACCAATTGATCTAGAAATGGGAATTGAAAAACCAGATACAGAAGTAGAAGAAACAGATTGGGATGCCAAACGTCAGAAATAGTATCACCAAGTGCAAGAATGTGTAGAGAGAAACCTACAACAAGCAAGAGCAAGACAAGAGAAGACCTTTAACAAACATGCTCAAGCAATGCCATTACAAGAAGGTGATCAAGTTCTCAAGAGAAAGAGACGTACAAGCAAACTGGATAATCAGTGGGAAGCAGTCCCATACACAGTCTTACCATCTAACCTAGACAATGTTAAAACCTATTTGATAAGCAAAGATGAAAGAAGAACTTCACAAGTCGTATCTCGTGATCAACTTAAATTGTGTCCCGAAACAATGAAGACATTTGAAGTCATAGAACCCGTACTGGTCCAACCTATTCAAGAGAAAGAAAAAGAAGAAGTATTCCACACGGTACTAGGAGATTTTCCTAAAACATGGCCAAATTACCATGGAGCAGTTGTTGTACCAATGATTGCATTCCCTTCAATGATGGACCCAAGACCAGAACCTGTGTTACCAGAACCTGTGTTACCAGAACCTGTGTTACCAGAACCTGTGTTACCTGAAGAAGACCCAAGACTTGAAGAACTGGAAGTAGAATCCGAAGAGGAAGAACAAATTCCTGGTCCCAGTGAACTTGCCAGTCCTGCAGTCAGACCTCCATCTGCCATAACACCAAGCACCCCAAATAGGTACACGTCTACTCACACTTTCAGACTAACTCCACCAACATTGCGCAGATCAGAGCGTATTACGCAAGGTCAGTTACCAGCTAGGTACAAAGAGTAAAATGCAGAATTAAATATGTAATGTAAATATGTTTGTTTAAGTGTAAAGTAAATGTAAATTGAGCTCAGTAGACTGTGTCCAAGAGGGTGGAGGAACTGGATTGACCCCCATGTACATAAAGTTAGGGAAAGAAAGTGCCTGGGGGTGGTGTAGCGAATTCAGGCCTCCTAAGCAGAAACGCCCGTGGACAAATGTATATAGTTATTGCAACGTTAAAAAGCCCAGTACCTACAGAGACTATCCTGTATGAACTTTGAACTTTTCTTATTTACTTATGGACCATATATACCACGGACTGGTTGTGGTAAGAACTCTCTTGTATATATTCATCAGCCCGGAGGCATTAGACTAAACCTCCGGAAAGACTGCTTTTTGACTTTCGAACTCTTTTTCACATTTTAGTGATTTTTGTACTTTTCATTTTAAGTTTATGTCAATATTAATTGTGTTTAATTGTTGTTTACTTGTTTTTCTACAGTCCCGAGTACTGTATTTAACTAAGGGGAATGTGGCACCCCATGGGTTAATGTGCCACAATAACATCACATGGGTTCTCTCCCCCACTACACACTGACAAACACTACCACCTCTGGGCAAGAGGGGGAGCACCACCTGCTTCCTTATATACTCTTGCTCATGAGGGAGAGCTCAGAACAGCTCAGGAGACCGTACAGCACGGTGTAGTGCTGTGAAGAGGACACAGAGCAGAGTTAGCTCAGTGTAGACCTAGCAAGGGTCAGAGGAACAGGAGAACGAAAGACAGAGGAACACTTCTGGGAGCTGGAGTGATACCTTCACTTGCCCCAGAAGAACGCACAGAGACAGACACCGGATCCGGTACTGTGTCTGACACCCACAGCACCCAGGAACAGTGGGATCTCTAGATGCCCCCTAGTACCAGAGCGAAGCAACACGGAGGAGTCAGCACAGCATAGAGGACTCAAGTTGCCTAGCCAAGTGGTACCAGCAGCATACAGAGAGACGTGAGGAATCCCAGCAGCTCCGCTAATAGCAGCAGCCAGGACACACACACACAGTGCAGCATAAGGACGCTGACGACCCCGGACAGGGTTGGGAGAGAGCTTAGCCCCATTACATACTCCGTGGACTATAACCTGCAATAACATCTGCAGTAAAGCTTTGGAAAACAGCAAAACTGTGAGTCTGTGTATTGATTGCGACCTTTGCTCCAGATTCAGCACAGAGAGCCTCCCCACAGATCCAGCCTGTCGGCTCTGCAGCATCGGGAGAAGAAGGAAAGTGCACCAGTGTCGACCAAACGTGAGTGTGTGTTCTCCAACTCTTCTCCACCATCTATAACCCCAATAGACTTTAACCCTTACTGCCCCGGGGGATACAGTTCCCCCCCACTGGAACTATACCACCTCCGCTGCCCTCACATCACCCCCGGAGGTTCTGCAGCAGCGGCGGCCCCATCACTGGCCGCACCAAGTGGGTGGCGTCATCCGTGACAATCCCCTTGTAAATAAATCCCCAACTTTATTGTGAGGGCCCAGGGACACGGTCCGGACCAAGCCACCTGTGACATCCCCAGTACCGTCCGGTCCGGTACCGAGTACCCCAGTCCCACCTGGGGCTCCACATATATCAAAAGCGATTAGTTGATTGCAGATTCAAGTCCCCTAAAAGGATTATTAAATTCAGTAAAAGGTTAAAATATATATTTAAAATAATATGAGAAAACTGAAAAATCACACATATTCAAACCACTCATTCCTCTTTTGCCCTAATAAAAATTTTATAAAAAAATAAACATATGCAGTAATCGATAAAAATCCAATCTATTAAAGTATAAAATAAATTAATCCAATCAGCAAACAATGTAACAGGTAAAATTCAAAACATCAAAATAATATTTTTTTAATAACAAAGAAATAAATGTAATAAGAGGAGATCAAAACATAGGATCTACCCCCAAAATGGTATCAGTAAAATATCAGTTCAGGACACAAAAAAAGGTCCTCACACAGCCCCATATCTCTAAATTAAAAACGTTACGAATGTCAAAATTTGGCTACATAAGCAAAAAATATTTTTCATTTACAAATTTTCAAATTTTTTTCACTCACTAAATAAAATTTAAAAAAATACATTTTTGGTATCTGTGTAATCATTATGACGAGGAGAATCATACTGCCAGGTCAGTTTTATTACATAGTGAACATGGTAATTAAAAAAATTAAAAAGCAATTGTGAAACTGCATTGGAGTTTTTCTTCAGCTTTCTAGTGAATCACATGATAAAATAAATGTTGTCATTAAAAAATATATTTTGTTCCAGTTATGTGGATGAAAAAATAAAAACGTTATGCGTCTTGGAAGATAAGGAGAAAATAAAAATGGGAAATCGCCTGGTCATGAAATGGTTAATGTGAATTTTTAGTGTGTTTTTTACCAGTTTTCTGAAGTAAAAGACTTGGATGAGTGTCAATAGATAAAACTGTTAGGCCGGGTTCACACCGCGGTGTGATCAGGTCCGGGGCTGTCCGATGTGATTCGGACAGCCCCGGACCCGATTTGCAAACAGAACATATTTGCCCTCTGCTTCGGTTTGCAGCTGGATCCCACAGATCGCAGCCGCAGCTGCTGAAATTTCAAGATTGCGGCTAGTGGGGAGCTAGGAGGGGACAGCAGATGGTGCTGAAGTTTAGCAACACTCTCTGCTAAACTCCTGCACCCGGCGTCCGGGTCCTGGATCCTCCCGGATCTGTGGAAATCCGGCGCCATTGACCCCCATGTGAGAGATCACCGGATCGCCCTGGATCTGAGAGGATCCGATTTGGGCAGATTGCAAGCAACGTATTTGTGTCTGGTAGGAAAATCCGAATTCACCCGGTTCCTCCTGGACATATGGAAACTGGATGACACACCAACTGGCCCCATAGGGCTACATTATCGCAAATCGGGTCCGTGGCTCTCAGGTTTACACCGGACAGCCCCGGACCTGTTCACACCGCAGTGTGAAGCCAGCCTTAGATACACTACCTGTTTCAGTAAAAAAAATGGGATCAGAAAAAAATGAATGCAACTACTACGCAAATATGATGACAACTGGGAAAAAAATCTGTTAAAAAAAATCAACCTAGCAGTTTGCCTCACTTTTAATCACTATTAATTGCCTCACCCTAGACAAATGCAAATGTTTATGGGTGTGGAAAGATACTGTCAAGACTCATCTTGGGTCATTAAACTTTATAGGGTTTTTATATAATGATCTGAATGAAAGATTGATTGCAAAATAGAAAGTTTGCTCCACGTTTATTATTTTTTTTTTGTCAGTGACTAAGTGTAAATCACATGCCATGTCTAAGGAGATGTTTTGGTTTTGAAACAGTAGTCTGAAATTAGCATTGTCTTAAAGGACCATCTATTACTGTAGGAGCATACAATAATATAATTCACCTCCTGTTATAATGCACCTATTATAGCCAGCACTATAGGTCCTATTTTTTTAAGGTGTATATGACATGTCTATATCATCCAATTTAATACGTAGAGCAAAATACACTAACTTTTTTTATAATCGGATTTCACATGAAAAGTTAAAATATCAGCAAAGGCTAAGTTAAAATGCACCAAAGGTTCAGAACATGCAAGTAGAGATGAGCAGACCCGTGGATGTTTAGGTTTGCCAGGTTTGACCAAACTTTAAAAAGAATTACGGGTTTGGGACTTGGACATGACTTGAACTTGACTCCAAACCCCATAAATGTCAATGAGGACAACAACTTGGGTGCTTTAAAATGGTAGTAAGAGCTAGTGGGCTGCAAAAGGGAGAAAAAAGGAGATTAAAGCAATAAAATATTTACCTTATTTCGCCATAAGATAAGACTACTGTCAGACTGTTTCTGGGTACACTAATTAAAACTTATGAATATATTCACTTTTTCCTTCACTCACCCTCTGTGACAGCATCTGTAGTTGGTTGCAGTCAGATTGATATACAACTCCATTATCTTCTGTGTCGGCATCTGTGATTGGTTGCAGTCTGGCTTCTTTTTCCTGTTCATCGAACTGGCTGTGTGTAGTATAAAAATCAACTATATAATCATCTAATTCTGATTGTCTGACTGTAACAGAAA